>JAAAKG020146844.1:0-32495 GCA_010014905.2 Druon quercuslanigerum
TGTAGTGAAAATGCATAGAAATTATATATGATAATAACAAAAACAATAAACATACAACTTACTACTCTGAGAGTCTTATATACACTTATTCGGAACTTTCACTTTTATGAGGCAATTTTTAATTTGCCAACGTATGCTTTTATTCCAAACTTAATAATTGTTTGAATGGTTCAATAATTATTTATTTACATTCTGTCACATTTGAGGTTGTGTATACGTCAAATTCATATCGACGGCCATATTACCATATTATTTGTACAATGCAGATGGCACGCCATGCTCGGGAAGAATTGAACTATACGTGAGTGTGAGTTTGCACATGCGTGTGTGCGAACTTCTCAAACTTCTGGCAACAGAAAAGTGCTCATCTTTAGTTCCACTAGTTTGGTCTCCTTATGTCTATTCTCCATGGCTATAATATTCAACTATTCATTCATTTATTTTGTCCATATTAAAGCTCTCATGTTTCCACTCGCTCTTCGGATGTTTTTTCTCTGGAGAATTTTTCTACCATGTTTCTACCATATGTTTAGTTGAACTGAATAATTTTAAAAGATGCCATTTAGAAAGAATCTGATTTTCAAAATTTTTAGAATAATTCAATTGTTTGTAAAATTTAAAATGCTTTCATTTTTAACTGTGAAAATGTTTACCTAAACATTCTGGGAACATTGCAATGGAAGGGTCGGGGAATTCCGAAAAATGTTCCAGGAAAGTTCCCGGAAGTAGGTAAATGTCCGCGAACCAAGAAATGTACCCAAGGAAGGCCCAGATAATGATCGCGAAACATTTTAGCATTATATTAATCAATTAAAAATAATGCAAAAAATTTTTGGGTTGCAAAAAACTAATTGATTTAATTTATTAAATATCTTATTGTCATTCCACGAACCTTACTCGGGAATCTTCCTGAATTCGCGGAAACTTACCTACTTCCCGGGAGCTTCCTGGAACATTGTTTTGAATTCTCCGAATCTTCCATCTGAATGTTCCAAGCATGTTTAGGAAAACTTTTTTGCTATACGGGAGTGATTTTTATTGAACAGAAATTGTATGATTCTTATTAATCGTTTTTATAATTTTTGAAATATCTATGCTTTCAATTTATAATTATATGTTAAATGCGCAATTTTAAAACATTTTAACTTCTGAGGCTTGAAACTCAAGTTTTTTTCCCTTCAAAAGCACAGTGGTCAAAAATTGAGGGTCATAAATAAAGGGTTTTTTTTTAATTTCTTAAATTTAAAAAGTCAAAAATTTATTCTTCATTAGTAAAAATAAGTATTCAGTAGGCTTTGTGTGGATAATAATATTATACAATACTTTTTAATTTATAGCTTTAAAAATGATACAATTTTAAATTGAAATCTTCCTTAATCGATAATGATTTCAAATTCCAATATTAAACATGTTAAGACATGTTCAAGTTATTGAAAGCCTTGATAGTCAGTTTTAGATTAATAATTTTAGGTTTAAATATTTCGAATTGTTTGGTTTTAGTTTAAGTCAGTTTTAAATTTAATAACTTTAGAAATAAATATTATTAATTTTTTGGTTTCAATATTGAACGTAAAAAATTGTCTCGGTTAAACGAGCTCACTCGCAACTTTATTCCTTATAACTAATTATCTATTTGTCTGAATGATAAATTTAAAAATGAGCATTTCTTTTATTTTTCACAAAGGACCCCGCACAATTTACATTAAAATCCGGCCCCGGTCAAATTGGCAGAAATGGCAATGTAATATAGTTTAGAGCCAGCTGATCAAAAAATACTAATGGGTACTAGTCCAAAAAAACAAAAGTTTTCGAGATGGGTGGGGCTGAACGAGAAAAATATGACCACAAGCAAATCTAATGTCCCGCTTGAAACTTGAAGATAAGGTGCAGATTTTCAATAATTCTTGCCTTTGTTGGTTGGACTGACCTATAGCTATAATGGGACTGCTCTGGCAATGAGAATATTTTTCAAAATAATCAAGGCATTAGATATTCAGGACTACAAAAGATATTTTGTAGTCCAGAATGTCTAATGCCTTGATTATTTTGAAAAATCTTCACATTGCCAGGGCAGTCCCATTACATTGCCTTTAGTAGCTGGACTGGCTTTTCCTTTGATAATTGGACTGATCTACAGTCTTGTATTCATTGACTGAACTCTCTTCCACCTTTAATATTTCGAACAGTATTTACATTGCCAGAACAGCGCCATGATTTCGCCTATTGTTACCAGGACAGCGCCATTTTGTTGCCCTTCTTAGCTGGACTGATCTTACCAGTGTGATTGTGCTCATCACAGTTTGTTGAAAAATCTACACCTCATCTTCAAGTTTCAAGCGGGACATTAGATTCGCTTGTGGTCATATTTTTCTCGTGCAGTCCCACCTATTTCGAAAACTTGATTTTTTGGACTAGTACCCATTAGGATTTTTTGATCAGGAGGCTTTGAACTATATTATATTGCAATTTCAGCCAATTTGACCGGGGCCGGATTTTAATGTAAATTGTGCGGTGTCCTTTTAAACTCAATTTTAAAGCTTGTTTAATGCAAATTTTGACATAGATATGATGTTCATTTGTCTAGTAAACTTATTTTATTATAAACCAAATGTATACTCGTTTCGCTTCGTGGGGCGTTCAAAAAGTAGAAAATCTATCAAATTAGAACATGTTTTGTGATATCCCTTTACGAAGATTTTTATTTTACATTGCCATACGTTCATATAGGTTTATTTACTTATAGATGATTATAAAACTTGTAAATAATTGCTTTTGCTTTAAAGTTTTCCTTCTACGCATTTTTTTACTTTTCTTATGAGTGAGCGTTTTAGCCCTATATTGTGGGGCAAAGTCGCTCACACTTCAAGGAATGATTAATACATAGTCATTTATAAATTAAATGTATGTTTGTGCTTTATGGTACACAAGAGGGTCAGATCGAGATTTTATATTTGAAGCACCAATAGCAAATTTAAATTATTTCTTGCATTTTACTCGAAAACAGGGAGCCACTTAGCCCCATTTTAGGATAATATCATAAAATTGTCTAATTTTAGTTAAATATTTAAAAAAATGAATCGTTTAAAACGAGAAAATTTTTGATTGGCCTCATATGCCTGCTTTATACCTACATCGACTGCTTGTAAGTTCATACAGAGCCCCGAGCTGTACGGTCTTACAACGTTTTGGTGAACACAGGAATAACTACTGCGCATGCCGGAGATATGCGAGTTCTGATATCATTGCCCGGAACTAGCTGATCTTTTATAAATGTTGACTGGCTTGAATTGGCGTGATTTTCGAATCACAATTTTATTTGCAAGTGGATTTATTACAGAATGGGAACGTCACTCATTTCAAGAATATGATAAATTAAAAATTTTTATAACCCCTTCCTCACACTACTCCCCTCCCTACCGAGTGAGTCACGCCTACCCCGAAAGGGAAACGGCTTAATGGTGTAATAATTGGAGAGGTTAGTTATTAAGGTTAATAAGGTTAATAAAGAAAACAGTGTTTAGCGGTTCGTGTCCCATTAAAATAACGAAATTCCGGTACAGCGGCGAATATTAGAAAGGAAAACGTGTCTCAACTCTCCCTTGAGGATCTCTACCAATGACCACTCAATAACGCAGAATATATTTGCTAATTATAAGGTTGATATATATGTTAGGCTCCAAGAACGAAAACGGCCAAAGACCGAAAAAAACAGCCACAACGCGTTCTGGCCGTTGCAGAAATGCCAGAACGCGTTGTGGCTGTTTTAAAAACGGTCAAAGACCGAAACAGACAACCAGAACGCGTTCTGGTATTCTTGAAAGTGCCAGAACGCTTTCTGCCTCATTTCAAACGACTAAAACCCGTTAGATTAGTAGTTTTCAAAAGGACTAACACGAAGCTGTCCTCTAGAGTAATCGAACTATATACGACACACAGTGGGAAATAAAAACTTCTTTGGGACAAAAATCGGCCATCAGAGTATATTTTTTTTAAACACTTAGAAAGGATGGTACTTTGATGGAGTATTGCACGGTTTAAAAAATGGTTTAAACCTGTTATTTAATCTTAAGAATGCAATTGTTTCAACTTACGTGGAATATAAATTTTAATTGCATAATAAATTTCTCCATTGGTTTAATTAATATAAACAAATTAATGAATATAACTTAATATATATCTGCTGCATTTTCGGAATTTAAATGCATTACTTAGGGAAGACCGGGGCGAGATGAGTCTCCCCTACACAGATTTTCTTATTAAAATGTTTAGGAAAAATGTTTAATTGCAAACGAACACCAACAAATAATAATAGTTAATAGATTTAACAAGTTTTATGAACAAATTCATTCATTTGTCATTTTCATTCATGTAAAGAATAGAACTGAAGGGCATTGTGATGAAATCAATGAATGAAGTCTTTGTTCATTGGGTGAAATAATAATTTTATTGGTTTACACGAACTATTTGAATAATATTTTGAATTACACTTAACGTAGTTGGACCGACATCTGCACTTTTTATCAATACAATATCTCCTACAGTTGCAAAAATAAAACCTTGTTTTGAACCAGAACCTGCAGCAGATGCAGTTCGTAAACACAAACGATTAGAAGGAACTTCCTGCGTATCTATAAAATTCGAATCTGCTGGCGTAAATTTATTTCTGGCATACAGTCTTTCCTATGTTACATCTCGAGTACCTAACTGGTGTAGTCCATCGCAATTGCAATTTAATACGTTCGTGTAAAAACAAATAAAATTATTACTCTAAAGGACAGTTTCGTATTAGAAATTTTGAAAACTACCAATCAGAACGGGTTTTGATCCTTTGAAAAGACACCTAACGCGTTCTGGCATTTTCAAGAATGTCAGAAGGCGTTCTGGTCGTTTTGAAGACGACCAAAACGCGTTCTGATTGTTTATTTCGGTCTTTGGCCGTTTTGGGTCTTTAAGCCTAACATATATAAAAAATTCTACTTATCCGAGAACCACTTTGAAAATTTCGCACCATACGAGATTACCAATCACAACCCAAACACCTGAATGTCACGTCAATCGTATGTGTTCATTTAAAACAATAAAATCCGTGAAATCTTCAATCAGGGATCGTTCATATATTACGAAAACTTTATTCTTAACTTTATGTAATGAAAAGAAAACAGCCTTACGTAATATGTGAACGATTTCTTATCTGCAATTAAGTTGCAGAATGCTATAATTATTGTAAAACTTTCTGCACTTAAAATCATTTTTTAAAAAACAAAACCCCACCACTGAACATAAATCAAGCAGTGAAAGAGGCACCACAAGATCTAATAAACGAAAAATCAAAGTATTAGTATGAGCTGGCCTTCGAGAGATTTGACAAATGGAAAAAAACAAAAGTAACAGCGATCATCATTACCAGAAAGCATTCACTTCATAGGGCATTCTCGTACCATTTCAGTAAAAGGGGTATCTAACGCTCACTTCTTAAAAGCTTAAAAAAACTTAAACTTCTTAGAACGCCTTAGAGAGGTTATTAGGACATAAGGTTTAAAAGACGATTTTAGAAAGTCCACAAATACGTTCTAAGTCAGACCAAAAAACGTCCAAAAAACGTATAATGTTCCAAATACGTCCTAAGAATGTCTTTGAAACATTATATGTTTTTAGAATGTTATTTGGCCTAACTTAGGACGTTGTTATAACGTTCTAAAACGTCGACGTACACTACCGTTGGAAATTATGGGATCGATTGACGCAAGCACTATTAAAAATCACTGCTGCCTTTGAACCACGATAACTCAGCGAAAAAAGATGACAGGGCATTAAAAGAAACAGTTGGAAAGCTTATGAAATTCCACGTATAGGAATGTCAAACAAATTTTTTTTGATCTACTGAAGAGAATACAGCACGTGAAAAGTTTTAAAAAAAATCTAGATTTTCTAAAATTTTGTACCTCGTCTTCAACTCTTAGCATGACCTAGGAAAATAGTCACAAAAATCTGAAAATTATATGACATAGAGCCTGAAATTTTATCTTTAATTTAAGCTAAAGAAACTTTAAAAATCTTCTTCGGTTCCCGAAATACGTTTAAAAATGTTTAATCGTATCTGAGTTGAGTTTTAGTAAACGATCACGGTTCTCGGCCGGTCTGTTGATCACCTCCTTCGTTGAGGCAGGACCGAATAGGCCACGCACAGAGGTGGTGCTTGATTGGGGCTCTATTATACTTTTGATTCTGCTCATCAGTAATTTTTAGTTCAAATTATTGTAAATTTGTAAAATTATGCATTTTTTAAAAATTATTTACAATTATTTCAATTCAGAATTATGCTCATATTGAATCAAAAAATGATGAACAGTTCTTTTTTAATTCTTAAAATTTTTATCAACTAGAATATTAATAAAAATTGTAGACATATTGTAACGAGAGTAAACTATTTTTCAAACGAATTAAGCAGCTAAAGTATAAATAAATTATTTATATGAAAAACACTAAAAAATATTAAAAGTGAATAATAATGGAATTTCCAAAATAAATTAATTCAATTTCTAATAAGTAGTTCATTATTTTCCTTTGAACGAACATTTTTCTTACACAAACAACTCGCTCATTATTTAATTTTTCGATGACAAAAATTACAAAATCAAGCCACAATCAAGCACCACCTCTGTGCGTGGCATATTCGGTCCTGCCTCAACGAAGGAGGTGATCAACAGACCGGCCGAGAACCGAGATCGTCGACTAAAACTCAACTCAGATACGATTGAACATTTTTAAACGTATCTTGGGAACCGATGAAGTTTTTTAAAATTTCTTCAGCTTAAATTAAAGATAAAATTTCAGGCTCTATGTCATATAATTTTCAGATTTTTGTGACTATTTTCCTAGGTCATGCTAAGAGTTGAAGTCGAGGTACAAAATTTTAGAAAATCTAGAATTTTTTTTAAAAACTTTTCACGTGCTGTATTCTCTTCAGTAGATCAAAAAAAATTTGTTTGACATCCCTATACGTGGAATTTCATAAGCTTTCCAACTGTTTTTTTTAATGCCCTGTCATCTTTTTTCGCTGAGTTATCGTGGTTCAAAGCCAGCAGTGATTTTTAATAGTGCTTGCGTCAATCGATCCCATAATTTCCAACGGTAGTGTACATAAAAAATATTTAAAAAATTGGTTTAATAATACATTTTTCAAATGTTTATATTTTTTAATTTTAAGAACTTAAGATCCGATATGTGAATGCGCGCTTCGTGCACGTGAATTTACTGCTTATATTAAAATAAATTACTACAAAATAGATCAAACCATTTTTATTTTATTTCCAAGAGGCTATTTTTGAGCATGCTATGAAGTAATAATATAATTTAAAAAGCTTGGATAATATAACTTTAATATCATTAAAATGTCGCGTGATGGTGTTCTAGATAGCAAGGAAAATCTACAAAAATTATAATACTTAGTAAGACTTTGTAAACTACGTTACGCTTCCAATTAGTAATGCGAGACATGCTTAAAAAAGTCATTAACGTGAATATATTTTTGTGTAACAAACCCAACCTGGAATTATATATTCTGATTCTGACTTATATCAAATTCAAATTTAGTTTATTAATATTTCACATTTAAATAATTAAATTTGTGTTTTTAAATCTTAATATTTTAACACTTAAGTTATGAAATTTTTATTGATTTGGAAACAGGTTTTAATTATTTCATAATTGACGAAGGTACTCATACCGTGTGAATAGAGATCTAATTAATTTGAGATCTTTCTAAATAAAAATTTTTGAATTCTTATTCAGAAATCCTTTTTATCTGAATAAAACGAAAAAAGCTTAAGCAGTTTTTTAATTGTAATATTTTGCAATGTAACAGCCTTTTGCGGAAAAAACTGTTATTGCGCAAGATTAATCTGTTATTTTTTTATAATCATTACCAATCGGTTACGGAGACAATTTTTTTGGCTGAGACTATTATTATTTAAATCTTTAAGGAAAATGGCCTTTTTCCTTAACTTATTTTTTCATAGATTTAAAGAATGTTTCTTGTATAAAAATATTATAGAAACTAAAGTATTGGCATTATTATTATGCGAAAATGATTCAGAGTACAAAGGAAATTTTCGCGGTTATTGGGAAAAGCATTGTTAAACACACTGAGGTCAGTTAATATCCAAATAATTTTACTAAAAAGTTTCTTAATTTAAATATTAGTATACCTTCTGTTATATTTTGAGTCTTGAGTAAGAGTTTTGGGCAGAATAAAATAATTAATAACTTATTCGTTTGCAGTTTTCGGTAATAGTTGACACTTAGGGTGGTTCAAAATCATTTTTTTATATAGAGCACTGATCCACAAAATTTTATTTTAACAGGTGTTGCCGGGCACTCGAAATTTATCATGTAAAATACATGGGAAAAATCATTTTTTCGGATTTTTAAAATAAGATAAGATTTTCCAATAAAGAATCGTAACCTCCCCTAACGCCTTTCACGATGTCCCGAAAGGTAACCCTGAATTAAAAAATGTCAATTCTGTCCAAAATCTACATCTTTGAGCACTTTATTATCGTTCTTTGCTATTGTCAAAAGCCCTTATATTTGTTTAAAAAATATTTTTTCAGGAAACTTAAGAATTTTCCGAGGAGTTTTCTCTCTTTTCTGTTATAAATATTACAACTAGTGTCGTTGACAACACAATTTTCATTTTAGTTTTGTTATTTGACAAATAAATTTTGTTTAAGGAATTGTTTTTCCAAGAAATTCAGCAATGATTATTGATTTGTGGTGATAACTTTTTACTTTCAAAGTCAATACGTTTGATTGTTTACATTTAAAAATTGCTAAAATAACTAATAATTCCCTGTTTAAAAAAATGCATGATTATAAGAAATAAATTTTCTGTTTTCAACATTAAATAGTCATAATATTTATAAAAGAAAAGAGAAACTTTCCAAATTTCAAGGAATTTAACTTGTTAAAACAAAGAACTGTTTGTTTAATAATAAAGCTAAGGTATCTAAAACGTATAAAGTATATTGAAGGCAACCTTGATTATGATTTGGTTATAAAAAATCCAACTTTTCGATAAAAAATTGATATTTTAAAAAATTGAACTTGTTTAAATAAATTTACGAATATTAATAAGAGATAAAAATAAGCAAGAACGTTGTAGTATCGAAAACATATAAAATATATAAAAAGGCAGCCTTGATGTTAACTCTTCTTAGAAAAAGCTTACTTTTTGAGAAAAATAGTTATTTCAACAAATTAAATTTTTGTAATAAACCGGTTTTTGTTAAATAATTAAGCTAAGGAATCAAAAACGTATAAAATATGTAAAAAGGCAAGCTTGACTTTTTTTCTGTTGAAAAAAAAAACTTTTTGAAGAAAAAATGTTATTTAGTCACATTAAATTTACTTAAATAAATTATAGTTGCCTAAATAATAATAATTTTTTTAATAGATTAACAATATAACTACAAATAACTACAAATCCTATCATTTTTCCGTAAGAATTTATTCAAAAACTCCAAAAAGTGATTTTCCTATTTCGAAAAAAAAAATATTCTTTTTTAGGTTTTGGAATCAAATTTTTTTTTGGGGGGGGGGGGGGGGATCATTTCGCTCTAGCACGAAAACAAATTTTCCAATGCATTTTGCAAGAACCCTATTGACTATGGATAAAAATAGTCTATCCAGAAAGAGACTTATTAAAATTGAAAGAAGCAAGGTTTAATGATCATAAAATTGTAAAGATAATCATATTAAAGAAGATTTGTTTTACTAACTTCGTGAATATATTTCTTTATACACAAATTTTTAAATAATTTTACCCGCAAGGATATTTTACAACCTTTTAAAGTCAATTAGGTATTGAAGTTATAATACGATACCTGCATAAAATAATTTCTGATATTAACTCTATAAACTCTCTATAAACAAAAGCTAATTAGAATATTGAGTATGACTTAATATCCAGACTTGAAGGCTCTCTTCTTAATTATTCTAAAACGGAACTCCCATCCAAATGAGACGATTAAAAGCTGCATGGCCGAAGACGGTAAATACGCAAATGGATGGGTGCAAAGCTTAGAGGGAGTATTCGTAAAATTGCCGGTATCCACCACAGAATTATAGAGAAGCTTCATTAAAACGAGCCTCAAAACAATGCCTTTTCTCGGAAAAAACATGCCAAGAAACTAATTCCCATGGCAATCTTCTTCAGGGATATGTTTACCAGTTCCGTGACAAAAGACCATAGGGCAATATAAATAGTATATTTGTTGCATTACAATACAGTACAGAATCTCTCCCTCTTTTGGCAGCCATATCCCCTCGGATGGTAGGATCAGTAATCGCAGCACTCCATCAAAATTAGAGCCTTAGGCTATACCTACGTATATAGTAGCTGTAGCAGAGAATATCCACAGGACAACCCAGGAGCAGCTGTAATATTCTTCGATATCAAGTTTATCGAGTGCGTATCAAAACTCAAGTTTAGTTCCTACAAAGTCGTCCTCACGCGATGGAAGTAAAACTTTATAGTTACTTTATACTTGTTTTGACAGCCGATCACATTTTAAGTATCCCCTTTTCCATTAGGGAACATTTTTATTATAGTTTCATCATCCGATTCAATTCCATAACTTTATACTCGCAATAATATCCATCATATTACCAATAACTTTTGTAGTAAGAAGCGTATCTGATCCTCGTTTTCTTTCATTTGGTGAAAAATGAATTTTTGAACTTTTGCCGCTTCCCTGGACCTTAAAATTATGTTACCATCGCTGCAAATTGACATTCATTCCTTATAAAAAACTTTTTTAATAATAGAACATTATTGAAAATTAGTTTTGCGTTAGGAAACGAAATTATGGGCCATTTTAGGTGTAAAACCCGCCTCTAAAAGGGATGAAAATATTTATTTTGTTTGCTTTTCATATTATATGTTATCACTAAAATCATCTGCGTTGAAAAAAAACTCTGCCAAGTACAAAGTTAGTAGTGCAATTAACATTCTTTTTAAAAAGTAGCTCTTTTTTTAATAATCATTTGAAAGTTATACAAATATTAATAATCAACAAAATATAATGCATACAATCGGTATTGATATTTAAAATATAATTGGACATAAAAAGTGAAATATCTGTAAAAATAATTAATGAATCATAAGTTCGTAAAAAAAACCGGTGGAGCTTCATCTAGTCAATTTATCCGGAAATTTTTAGACGAACTAGACCAAAATAGTAGGCTATAGGTTAACGGAACTGCTAAAAACTTGAATTTTTGACATAAAAAGTAAAATATCTCTAGAAATAATTATTGATTTATAGGCGAAGGAGTTATATTTTTGCGGGTTTTTATGAATTTCAAAAGACCTCATGCAAATCGGTGAAGAATTAGCTAAGATATCCAATTCATATACTATAACTATCGCGTTTTTTCGAAAAAGGATATTCCCGTTGTTCTTTTCTTGACGGCGATTCACTACCGCAAATCTTAATTAATTTCAGTCGTTTTAAAAACATAAAAGAATTATCACAGCAAAAATTCACCATTAATATTTAAGAAACACCCCTTAAAATGTAAACTAGATTTTTCACATTTCTGCTTCAAATTATTCAGAATATTTTGTAAACCCAAAATGTATAATTACTTCATACAGCATATGAAACAGTGCCACAACAATGTGAAGTATAATCCTCCAGCTAGAATGCAAAACCGTCCCTTTATAAAGCTGAAATGGATATATATTCCCTTTCTATTTGATTTTCTTCGTAATTAATTTCTCAAGTTTCTTCTTGATTGTCTTGAAAAGACGTAGAAGAGTTAAGGGAACATTTGATTAAGATTCACCCTTTTAACTAAAAAAAACAACCCTCTAGACTAAAAATAAAAATTTCTTAATTTTTTCTTATAATTTTTTCTTGAAATTGCTGATCGGTGACGACGTTACAAAGCGATCAGGATTGTGAAATTAAACTCTTCTTTCTTGCAAATACTTGTGTGTGACTTGAATAGAAACATTATAAGAAACTAATATTTATAAATTCAATACGTGTCAATATGTTTTACTAGTATAGTTATATATTTTATATTACTATTTTTTTTAAAGATGGTTCAATCATTTTTATAGATGAATTTTTATCTGTTTCGTTACCAATTCTGCGTCTTTTCAAGTAACTCCAGAAAAAGCTTGCGACGTAAAATTATGAAAATCAGTTATAGAAATAACTGTCCCTTTTTCGCTTTTACAAGGCATTTTTTTGTTTTTTAAAGTCCTGATCTCTTCCTACATAATTTTTGTGATAAAGTTTTATACAGTTATTGAAGTAATCTCAGGTCAAAGTTTTAAGCAATATTATAGAAAATTATGAACGTTGTAGAAAATCTACTTTGCAAATCTGTAAGAGGTATTTTTTACTTTTATGGTTAAGGGTTTTGAATAAGCACTCATTCTTCTAACTCAGCTACGTATTTTCAAACCAATTGAAAAGAAACTCGTGAAACTAATTGCATATAAAATGAAAAGTGAAACAAATACATTATTTAGAATAATTTTGTTGTTAGCATCATTCTTCAGCTTCTGCGTCAAGCAATTATTTTTCTTAACTATGAAGTCTCAGGGCCTTTGAATAAAAAAATCGCATAAAAAATATATAGCTACTAAAAAAATGAATTATCTATATCTGAAATAATTAATTATCATAAAATATTCCATGTGTAAAAGAATAAAATAAGCGACGAAATTCCTGTATATAATTTTCAAGGACAGGGTTAATTCTCTTTTCTGTCACAAAACAAATAAATAACCTTTTTTTCTCATTTTCTTGCGTGACAAATTTGTTCTGTCCTACTAACTTCTCCAGAATTCAATCAGTCAATGCCTCATTTCTTATTTATTAACGTGGATTCCATCAGCGCCTATTTGTTTTCTGAGGAACTTATACATATTAGATCGTTTTCAGTAGTAACGCCGGTTTTTGTCAGACACAGCCGACTTTAAAAGAAAAATACATACTGAACTTTCTAAGGAAGTAATCTACAATCGGAAGATAAATTAGAGTTAATTAATTTTTGTCCTGAAATGCGAATTCCATAAAATCTTTACTTTTTATTTTTTATTTGAAAGTACTGGAACATTGTGAGCGCTAATTACCCTTTCTTTGGAGAACAAATCTCGGTTCATTTTCTAGGAAAGTGATAGGATACATTTTTTTTCATATTTTAAAGAAGATCTAATATAATTTTAGAATGCTGTATATGCTCTACAGGAGTTTCGTTAATTATAGGGAGTAAATTCAATATAAATTCCACTTTTTTTAATTTACTGTAATTCTTAAAGTTAGCAGATTATTTTCCTCATTAATAAAACAAGACTCTCTACGTGTTACAAAATCCGACAGCGTATTTGCAATATATATATATATATATATATATATATATATTTGCCACTTTTTTTAACTTCTTTTGTATTTTAATATCAAAATAATGTTTTAAACTAAGCAAAATTTAAGATCCATATAATGTAATACTTTATTTAATCAAGCCAGGCGTATAGACCAGTATTACAATTTATATTCAGAAACAGCAGAAGTAACTTTACATTTAAATAACATTAAAAATTGTATTTTTAACATAAATAAGGAATGGAAATTTTTCTAGATTTTTATTGCATTATTTAAATTAGAAGAATTATTTGTGGCAAACCAAAAATGACCAAGAAAGGTAAATTTTGGATGGTTTTATTAAAACTTTTGGGCGTCCAAATCAAAATAATATGTTAAATAATTCGTCATCGGACCATTTCGAAGCTGGATCTTCGGAAATACGTCTTTGGAGAAAAACGAATTTAATCTTGGTGAGTGCCATATGCACACATGTTATGTTTTTTCTACGAACATGAAATATACATACTTTCGATTACTATCTGGTTATGAACATAGTCCTAATTAATTCACTATAGGTCCCCGCATCATCTCTAACTCAAAAACAAAAATAATAATTTAGACCTAAACTGGAAAAGCGCAAATATCTTATAATCTAGAACGCGGCATAAGGGCCCTTTTCCTGCGGACGCCCACATTTGAGCTTCTCTTTACATCTTGATCCTGTAATATGAAATATTTCATTTAAATACTCGACATTTTAAGGATTTTGCATATTTTTCGAGATGAATACCTCTTAGGAAGAAAAACGGAAGAATTTGGGATTTGCATAGTAGTTAAATCAATTCTTGATCGAATTATTCTGTTTTAGGATGAATAGCGAAAATATTACAGTTGCTATTCCTCGGAAAAACTAGACGAATAGACATTGCGCTCTAAAAATTGTTTAAAAATGGATGTTTACAAGAAATATTTTGAGCAATTTTTGGAAGATGTTATTATCATTTGAAGGCATCTGAACGGACGAGTTTAAACATTTTTAATTAATTGAAATTCTATGTTTAACAGTTAATTCAAACTAATGATTTTTTGAAGGACTAAGAAAAATCTGCCTTAGCCCGGATTTGAACCAGGAAAGCCACTTTAAATGAGTGGAACGATAAATATATAATTTACCGAGGCCTCAGCCGATATGTTCTTGCTCTTCAAAGCTAAGCTACTTTCATAAATGAATAATATAGATAAAATTTTGCAAATATGTTTTTCTTCGAAAATATAACAAACCTTTTAATTATTAAACTTGTAGTAAATTTTTCATGTTGCAGGCTCAAAAAGTAAAGAAAAAGGGTATCAAATTTAGGATAGAAAAGTAAAAATTAACCGCAGGGGTTTTCTTTTGTTTTACAAAAATAAATATTGCAATTTAAGAAATGCAATGAAAAAATAGTTCGGTACTTATTTAATTAAAATTTTTTGATTGACTAAATAAATAAAATTTTAAATAAATAAATCTGGTATTTTTGTTAGCTTTATCATGCACGTCAATGTGATACTGTGCCATTTTTCTTAACCCTTCAAACTGAGATTCAATTCTTAAATAGTATATGAGTGAATTTTCGTGACAAACCTATATTTTAGAAAAGGATTCTTACCATCGGTGAGTGATATTTAATATTTTTCATTTAATTCAAGTCTAGCAATGAATTAAAAGTTTGTATAATTTAAAAAAGTTAGTGAAATTACCTTGACTGCAGTGTTTTATAGGTATATGCATGAGTGCTATCAATGTAGGCAAAATTTTAATTGCATAAGAGCAATTACTTGACAGCTGCATGACCCAGTTCAAAATAGTTTGAAATTCGTGCCACTTTCTAACGTTAAATACCCTGAATGGCCAAGAATAAACTGAAAACAAGAGGTCTTAAGGAACTTATCTGTCCTATGCTGAGTGAACAAGTTTGCTTCAATTGGCACATAACCGTATTTTCAGCTTAATTTAAACCAAACTGTTCTGATTTACATAACATTAACACATTCCTAGAACTTCCAAGTGCATAGTATACTCGATTATAGTTAAAATTGGCAACAGAAATTCGGCAGAAATTTCTGTGGAAAGATTTACAAATACACCGCATCATATAGTTAATTTCTCATACTTTTTTAATACAAAATTATTTGAAACAAGGAAGGGAAATTTATAGTCCTGAATCTTCTAAACCTCCCACAATATATTCAGTTACTGAATACAAGAAAGTAATTTTTTTAACGTTTCTAAATCGAGAGACGTCCATGAGATGTTGAGTTAACGAATACAGAAAAAAAGTTTTATCGAAAAAAATTATTTAGTATAGAGAAACTTAATTTTCAATGAGACAGTATCATAGTGTGACAGACAATTTTTCGCTTTTAGGTATTGATAAACAATCAAATTTTTATTTTGCGTTGTTGGAAAATAAAAATTTTGAAACAAATTTCGTGAATATCATCAAGAAATAGTTTTAACACAAAAAGTTTTTATTTTTCATTGGTATGAAAATGTAAGTTTAAGACATTGCTACCATGAAAAGTTTTCTTCCCACTTATTCCACCCTTTAAATGTTCTATCAACTTTTAAACTTTCAAAAATCATTTAGGAATATTCCGGAATATTTTAAGATCAAAGATAGTATTTTTAGCATATTATAGAATATTCATGTGCGTCTTCGCCAAGGAAAATATTTGAAATCCATCAGATTTTTCAATTCCTAGAATATTGAAAAACATTAAACAATTATTTTTAAAATATTTTATTCTCAGTTAAAAATAATCTAAATTAACATTTTTTCAGAATGTTTAAAACAATTTTCGACAAATTTAAAAATTATCTACTACTATAGATGTTCATAGAGTGGTCTGGAAGTACAATAATTAATAATACTTCCGAATTCTTTAAAGTTGTCTAGAACCTTGTCGAACATTCTGCATGTGTAGATTTCTATAACGTTCGAAATGATATGATACTTTTTTTTCTCAAAATGGAGAAATCTTCAAGTGTGAAACTAGAACATGAACATAGCTGCATTCTAGGTGGGTAAAGCTGGAAGTACCACTTTACCCAAACAACGTCAAATGTATGCCATAGTTGAGGGCTCATTTAGGGCTCATTTAATACCAAAAAGCCAAATTTTGGTCCCTGAATTTTTTCAAAAAAATGCATATAACTGCTCTTGCATGACCCACGGCGCAATTTTTAAAAAACAACCCCTATCATAAAAAACTACCCTAAAAGTTAAATATACACTAATCTTAATATTTTGTTTATTTTTACTTCTTTATTTTTTACTAGTTTTGGGCGCACCTACCGAAAGCTTAAACTATTAAGGCCCCAAATTTTGACGAAGTTTGCTTAAATAAAGAAAAGGTTTTAAGGAACAAATGCAACAATATTTCAAATTGTTTTATTTTTTTAGCTAAGGCTGTTGATGACGACAAACTTTCCCCGCTTTGTTAAATATTCATCACTCTTAAAAAAGTTAAATGCAAAGCAAATTATTTTTATTATAATTTTATAAATTTCACAATGCAGGGTAAATAGGGGTATTGAAAATACCCTCTTATAATAAATGAAATCTATTATATAAGAAATTAATAAATTATTAAATAATGTCTTTTGTAGGCATTTACAGAATAGCAAGTTGTTACTGTAAAAATTAGTGATACTCTTAATTTGAAAGACCTGCAAAATCAGATGAAAAGGTATTTCTTACATTGTATTGCTTTCCGAAGTTTGGACATTATACTTACCAATATAATTCAATTTAAATATTGTCCTAAGACTCAAGTAGATATTATATATTTGTAATTTTTATCGAACCCTTAAAACCAGTGAATGACACGGCACAAAAGCAAGCTTTCAGGCAGTTGTACTCACTATTATTAGTGACATCTATGTTCTTATGATTTGTGTATATGTATTTTACTCCTTAGAAATTATTTTCTCAAAATATTTAATATTTTGAAGCTGTTGAATTCGTTTTGAATATTAAAACTTCTAAAATCATTCAGTGATAGATTGTTTTTACTTTGTATTTTTATTTAAAGTTTTAACAAAAATGATATGTCCAATATTTCTATTCTGTTAACATTCTTTGGACCAAAATATGCTGGTTGTAAATCATTCATTTAACCGGCGTTCGCTAGTAAAAATTTTAAATATGTTTTTTGGGATCCGAGTGTTAAAATTATAAGTTTATGAATTTATATCGTCGGTTTAAAGGAATTGCTGCTCCTTGTTCTGCGAATTTTTTAAGTTTTGCGATTGTTTAAACAAACGAAGGGCCCCAGGGGATAAGATCGTTCGTGCCAAAACTCCAAATTTAAAGGAGACACAAAAAGCTGTCAACACTTAATGCATTTGATTTTTTTGATAACAAAAAAGTTCTTTTGAGCTGTTACTTAGCGCTATTGAATCATGCTAATTTAATCAAACCATGAAGAAACATCCTGAAAGAAGTAAGCACCCCCGAGAAAACAACTTACCAATGGTGCAGCATGTCCTCCAAAACCAAAATATTTGCACACAAAGATTTTCATAACTTTTTTATTTATTTATTTAAACAAAAATGAGAAACAGTTTTCGACCTCTTAATTAGCTCTATTAAATTATGACAATAACAGGCAAAAATGCAATTACTTTGTTTAAAAAATACTTCTGCAGTGAGATGAGGTATGTCAAAAGAATTAGCTTAGGCCAATAAAATTCATTTCCGAAATTTTGCACTCATGCCCCTATGCCTCGCGGACCTTAAAATCTATTTAGACTGAAAATTTCAAAATCAAGGATAATTTATCCTTCTTACATTCATGAAGTGAAATTATACGATATAAGTTACACCCCTCAAACAGGACAATCGATAGTCGTAGTTAACTTTCTCCTGTCGTTTCCGTTGCAAAAAATATGCAACGTTATTGATGGTACATTACGCTCATCCTGAAGCAATCTCCCGATAGACAGGGTGAGTTATACGTAGCCCACTTCTCATCGACGTCCTCCTTCTATGTATTTGTTTCCTCTTAACCGAACGGTGGCTATTTGTCCAAAAACTGGTAGGGTCCAAAGGCCACTTGATTTTCTTCTCGTATAGAATTTTTCTAGTCTACTTTCTAGAAAAAGCTATTAACTCAGCAAAAAATACCATGTTTTTGTGACTTCGTATTTGCGAAGACGAGGCAATAATGGACCATAAGCAAAGAAATAAATTTGTTTGTTCGCTTTGTAAAAGGAATAACTTTTTGAATTTGAAAGAACCTTTTCACCATTTCACCACATTATGATTCTACATGACAAAAATAATTGAAGCAAGAAAATACTGATATAAATACGCATACGATAATAATTTATCGATCAAAGAAAAAATTTATTTTCTGAGGAAAATGTACCTGTGTGAAGAAACTTGATTTTCTTTAATCAGAAAAATATTTTTATTTTCCGTATTACCGGAACAGAAATTTTCGGAAAGATAAAATTTGCCAACAGAAAAATACTAAAAATATTTGTACCAGAATTATTAAAACTCGAATTTTCAAATTCCTGAAATTATCGAATTCTCGAAATTTCCTATTCCCAAAATTTTAAATTCCCGAAAAAGTTTAATTAATTAAGTTAATTAATTTTTTATTAAATTTTGAGAATAAATATTTTAAGTATATTTTTTGTGTGGATATTTTCATTTTTTGGAAATTTTCTATTTCAGTAATTTTTTCGATATTTTTCCACTTTCGGAATCTTGAAAATCGGAAAAATTATGTCATCATCATGTTTCAGATAATTTTTTTAAATAGTCAAGTATTTCCTAATTCAATGCGATAAATAAAATTGAAATACCCTCAATTTATTTATAATTCAAATTTTCAGCTCTCCTATATTCTTTTTTTATCTTACGTAATCAACAATATTTTTGTTTAATTATATATTCTTTTTAAAAAGCTCTTAAAAGTTTTATAAAAAGCTGTAAATCAATTATTTTTTGAAATTAAAGATATACGTTCATTATCTATTGAACTGAACTGGAACTAAAATCCTTTTTGCATGACACTGCGGTGAGCCGTGTGGCCTCTTTCCAGGCGAAACAGACTTTTTAAACACAGGAAATGAGCGAATAAATAAAAATCTTCGTAATAGTCATTGATAATTTCTATAAAAAAATTGCTTTATCAGAAATTATCTGATCAACAAAAATGTGTTCCTTTTAATATTTTCGGCATCAGTTTCATTCAGATACTTATCCAACAACATTGGTTCAATATATCTGATTGGTATTAAACAAACTATTTTAAAGAGGATCATATGCATGAGTAAAACATTAAAAAACAAAGTTTTTAACTATATCCATCCGATCATAAGTTATTAGCAATAATTAGAGGAGGAAAGGAGACAATAAATAACAATTTGAGTAAATAAATTCTTAATATAAAATTTTCTGCCCAAAAGCATTTCTGCTTTTACTAACTTTAGTTGGAATCATGTTCTTAGTGAAGTTCAAATAAAAAATTACGTATGATAATAAGAATTACGTTTATTATAAATAGCTCTAAATGGGCAAACGGCTATCGATTTTTTAAAATATTTTTTTTAGCAAGTACGTATATTACTCATCAATATGAACCTAACACCAACAATAGTAGTTAGCAGGCAGCCCGAAATTTCTGTAAGATAATGGCCGATTATTAGGACCGATTTGCGTAATAGTTAATAACAATTACGCAAATCGGTATCTATTGCGAAATGTTGGCTTGTTTGTATGTAGAAATAATAAATATAAGTTTTTGTTCATAAAACTGATTCTAGAATATACGTTAATTGTAAATTAATTTTATTTATTCATAAACATAATTAACTAAGTTAATTCCAACAATAATTGAAAAAAGGTTTAAGAAATAGAATTGTAGAAACTATCGATTTGGACGTTTCTTTGAAGAATTGTTATTGACAATACAAATTATTTAAATTTAATAGTATTTCAACTTTATGAATGACTTTGAAGATAAATACTATCAAAATATAACGATATGACAAAAATGGATAATTTTTTTATAAAAATATGTATAACAATGGTAATTATTAACTTGGACCAAGGTTTCGTTATTAAATACGACTCTAATGATAAATATTAGCTATCACAGATAGATTTCTTAAGAAACATCTTGAACAATTAGCAATTACAGTCGAAAAGAATTTCTTCCATGAGAAAATCACGCTGATGAGATTTTGTTTATAGAAATTGCTTAAAATAATTAAATTAAATAATAATAAAATCACTGATTCTTTTATAAATATAGGTGTAATAATTCTGGCCAATTGTCTTATACTTATTTCAGCATTTCTTTTTAAGGCGAAAATTCATATTGCTGAACAGACTCATTTTGTTACTATATTTGTTTAAATATAGTGGCTCTGAAAAATAAAATAAGAAATCTGTAAAGTACTGACTGTGACAAATAATTATGAATAGAACATTTCACATTCGCACCACTGCACAAACTGAACTCTTATGGAATATATTGAGTATTCAGTATTCACCCCATAAGTTGAACCTCAGTCACTTTCAACCAGAAAGTTTTTGCACTCGACTTTTCCTTACAGGATAATTTTTTCTGATGATTTTGCACTATTTTATACTCAAAGCGAAAAAAACTATAGAGCTGTTTTTTTTCTTTACAGGATACTTTTTTCTGAGGGTTATACAATATCGTATACTCAAATCGAAAATAATTAGCCAGCATTTTTTCAAATAGGTGAAATAAGAATTAAAAAAACAACTTTTTTACATATTTTAAATAATTGTTTGGGATAGAATATTCGAAATTTAAAAATGAGTAAAAAATTAATATAAAATAATTAGATACATTTTTTTAATCATTAGAGTTATTAAAGCGATTTTGTATTCGATTTTTCTTTATTGTTGATTACAGTTAGATAGTTTTTAAAAGTTTTCAATGTAAAAATAAATACATTCACGTCCATTTTTACTAAAAATATATATTAAAATAAAAACTTCTAGGATAGGGAGTTATCATATTAAAAAAGCATTTCGCGAAAACTAAAAAAAGATGAAATTTTTTTTTTACTTTAAATTTATATTTAAATTTTATTTTTATTTTTTTCAAGAACTTTTAGGTTTAAGATAGTTAAGGCTCACCGTGCCTATTAATGCATTTTTCAAGTTTTCAATAATTGTCTGATAATCTGCGTTACAACAGTGATCTTATCTCAAAACTCAATAATTTCAGAATATTTGATAAAAAAGAAAAATAGCCGCATTATTACATATAAGAAATTAAAAAAAAATAAATCTATCTGCAATTCGGAAAAAAGAACTGAATCTAGAACTGTTTATTCAACATTGAGATTTTGTGTATTCTATTTCGCTTTATAAAAAAAATGTTAATTTGTTTTAATTTTCATGATTGATATCCTATTTACTGTTTTAAAATATTATCTACGATTATATTTAAATAACTCTAGTTAAAACATACATAAATGTGCACAAAACCAATTGTTAATCAATTGATTAGCTACTCACTACTCAGATAGTTGTTTACTTTTAGTTCATATTTATTTGAATTTATCCAAATAGAATGAAACGTAATGTCTTAAAGAACGAGAATCAAAATTACGATTTTTTCTAATGCAAGTTTTCTATATTGTCTTAGAAAAGATTTTCAAAAGATCAAATACTCCTAATTTATTTTGAAAATTATTTCGTGAAATTGTTGAAATACGTGTTCTCTAAACTGTTTTGAAAAGTAAAGTAAAATACGAAAAAATAAAATTTAATAATTACAAATCTTGTCTAATTTAAATTTTAAAAAAGGTAACCATATTAAAAGTTCCTTAAAAATAGCACCAGAAAATAGAACCACGCATCTACAATTAAAATGTTACTTTACAATTGGACTAATATATCAATGTACATTTCATTAAATTATTTTTATTTCTTTAATCGAAATTGTAGGAACGATATTTATCATCTGAGTCTTTCATATTTTAGACACCTCAGCCAGTAAAGATCGTTTCGATTACAATAACTCAAAAAGAATGCAACGAGTTATGCTTAAATCATTTCCATTTAATCGATTCCTTTTTCCTTGGTAGTGATGCGCGAAGATGCACTAAATTCGATTTTTTATTGTAACCTACATGACAAAATCTTAAACCGTTAAAGATATTAAAAAGTCACGAAAAATAGTGCTATGGATAATATTTTACGTTTCACCATCCCTGGTAGAGTCTGTTCAGGTCGTAAGAATGCTCTGAAAAAAGTACATCTTGAAGTGCATAAATACCTTCGCACTAATCAAACTTCTCGAAAAAAAGTTTAAAATTGTAGAAATGGCTTACATTTTTCTTGGAGGACCTGAAAATTAGTTTGAAAAATAGTCCAATTTTTGTACATCGGTGAAAAAATTTATTAGAAATCTGGTCGCTGTTTGGTGGGATATAAACGCTTTTTTACGTAATCTATGTAAATTTACAAGCAATTCGAAGCATCTGTGCGTTAGTACTTTTGCTAACGTTAACAAAAAACGAAACGCGAGAAAAAAGTGTTTAATCCGTTGTGGTCATTGGGGGTCCAAAGGAGCCTACACAAACTTTACGGCTAAGTTCCATCAAAGTGGAATTTCAAAATTGAACCTTGGGGCCATTTGTTGTTGTTTGAAGGTATACTACACCAAGTTTCGAGGGGTTTTAAAGTTCGGCGTGGCTCCAGTCTGCCTGTAGGCATCGATTAGTGCGGACGTTTTTTTTGGGGTCCAAAAACCCCAGTCTTTGCCTTCGACTTATGTGCAATGAGCATCGCATACAAATCCGCACTGCCTGCGGTCTCGGAGACGACTAAAAATTCTTTTATACTGCGAAATAACATTTTTAATTTTTTTATTATAATTCTCCATGAAATAAATGAAATGTTCAAAAAGAAACAGTTTTGTCTCTTTATTTTACGTGCTCAAACTTATCCCATTCATTTTACAAGTTTCGTCTAAATTTTTCAGTTTAATCTTCAAAGTAAAATAAAAATAAAATAAATATACTTTTTTCGAACCTCGATATAAAACTAATGTTATCTTAAAAGTATACTATTTTGAGAGTAGAGCCCGTACGTTTTTTTTGCGTTATCTCAATGCGTTATTTCAATTTTTTTCCTCGCGTTTTTTCAATGTCAAGAATTTAAAATAAACAATAAAAAAACTATTGAATTTTAAAGAAGAGACCTTAAACTAAATTCCCGCGCAAGGATCAAGTCGATACGTTAAAAAGAGGGGAAATGGAAACCGTTTTTTGACGGCGGGGTCCATTGGACCCCCTGTCACCATCCCCTTATTTTTCGGAGGAGTGACCACAACGGGTTAAAGTTTTGGAAGCTTAGAATGGCCTATCTGATAATTTGAAATTTATCTGTATTTTCCGTGAATTTTTTCTAAGAATAGTTTTCTCGAGAATAGTATATGTCGATACGCGAGGTCAAGTTGGTGGTTTCCTCACTGCGAGTGTGAAGGTCCAGCGCGAACCCGAAGGCGAGCCGATGACGAGGCGAAGCCGAGCTTAACGGTGAGTGCTGTGCCTTCATACTAGCGGTTTTATACATCGAATATAACCTCACTGGCTCAACAAGATGCTCATATAGTGACCATTTTCGACGCTAGGTGACACTTGTAATAAAAATGATCATCTAAATACTGTCGCTTTAGCGTGGGAACTAAGATCTCGGAACTTTTGCTTTTAAAGCAACGATCTCGAAGTTTAAAACATTAGGCCACGCCCCTTTGCTCTCAGATATCGAATTCTATGCTTTTAGAGCAAAGAGTTCGAGACTTTAAAGCACGTTAAAATTGTAGCTCTAAAATTACGTGCTTCTGTGAATTAATCTCTTGAATTTTCTTTCCGTGCATAGTTACCAAAATATTTTGGAATTTTGCTCATTGCCTTTGGACAATGCGGAATCAACCATTTCTCTTATTTGCAAATCGTGGTGAATCCAGATTTTTGAATGTATGTCTAAAGAAAAATACATTTTCGATATACTGAAAAAACTAGGGATTCAACATTGCTTCAGGTGCTTTTTTTAACAACTCATTTTGAACTTTAATTATGCTAGCTTCCATGATTAATATAAACGCTGAAGAACAATTAAATTGCTTTCAATACTCATATAGCAATTATAGATTAATTTTTTTCAGTACATTTTGACGCCATTTATTTATTCGACATGAAATTTTTTTCTGTGTACTTGTTGTTTGTTATTGCACTGGTGGTGTCTTGTTACCACAAATTTTAATTTATCCGGAAACAATTGTACGATACGCATGCAGACTGTCCGATTTGAAACGAAGTCGCTCGAGAAGTGATCTGAATTTTTCTTATATCCTCTAGGAAAGAATTAAGCTGTTGAACCGAAAGAAAAAAAAGGACGCGATTGTGTTCTTTATTGTCCTGGTACCAATCTGGGACCCACGCCCACGTTAAATTTCATTAAGTTCTTCCACTTGCTCGCAGTTTCTCTCCTCGTCGTTGCTATCTGTCTATAAATCTTCCTTTGCTCCCTTATCTCTCTCCTCCCAGGATCAACACTTTCAGATGTACCAGTGTTCAGAGAATAGACAAAGTAGGACGGTACTGACATGAAACACGAAGACAGATTGATCACATAAAATAAATGATGAATTTAATTATATCAGAGGCGAACAGAGTCCCTTACCACTATAGAGGGATAACGAAGGGTGGTGGGCTTAATCAAGATAATTGTTGAGCTATGTCTCGTTCTTGGCTCGTATTAAAAACACATTAGTCTAATGGCAAAGCACACCTGAGATCAAAACTGTATAAGTAATGATAGGCAGATATATGTACTTACATACATGTAAGTATACACATACATAAGTATAAGTACACCCCTGCATCGATATGGATGATTGCCAAAAAGTTGACCATTTTAAGTCCCAGCCTTTTTCCATATTTTCTTGGATTAATTAAAAAGTACCGGAAATAGCTAGTAACGCACCTGTCCCTTAATACAAATTTCGAATGAAAAATTGTTAAATAATATTCCATTAATATGGCAATCTGAGGGTCATCGGAATTAACGTTACGAACTTAGATAACGTTTAGTACGTTTCTTGGTGATATATTTTTAAAAAGTTTGCGAATTTTGCTTGAATGCGAATTGAATTAATAGAGCCCAATAGGAAAATCCAACTGTTTCTGGTTAGAAGTTAACTTTCTTTTTTATTGAAAGCTCTATTATTATATTTTTGGTTCCGAATTCATCTGGTTTGGCTGCAAATTCTACTATTTTCCTAGAGAGAAAAATGTTTACATGAAAGTAAAACATTTCTATAACTTCAATGTCTTGTCAAACTTTGTAGAAAAATATAAACAACTTAAGGAAAGAATAAAATAAAGTTAAATTAATAACAATAAAGATAAAATGTCTACAATTTGAAAATGTGTACAAATCTTGATTAATAACTTCTTTGTGCTTTGCTGTAAATACCTAGAAAGCGTTATAGAAAAATGCAGTATTTATTATTTATTTTTTTTATTTTTGCGTTTGACATCATAAAACCACTTTTAATTCTACGTGAATTATTAAGGAAAATTACCAATCTTCACAAAACAATACAAGATTTCACAAAAGTTGAATAATATTGAGAAACTATTATGATGTTGTAAATTCTTGTACATATAACATATAACATGTTTAACAAGAACTTTGACTGTAAAATATCAATTAACTCGTTAAATTTCTAGTTGAAAATAAATATTTTCAACTGAAAAATTAACTATTCTTTTTTGATTGAAAATTTATATTTATCAGTTAAGAATTCAACTATTTTATTAAAAAGGTTATTTTGTTGAAAATTATTTTTTCTTTGAGAGAGAGAAAGAGAATTAATTTTTTTAACTGAATATGTAACTATTCCATATCTGGTTAAGTGTTCATTTTTTCAACTAAAAAATTAGCGATTCTATTTTTGTTTTATATTTATGTTTCGTCATTGAAAATTAACTTACTGCATGCAAATTCATTTGTACCAATTTAAAAGTCAAGTATTATCTAAAACCTTATATTTTTTAGATTTAAAACCTTTCGTTGAAAATTGGTCTTTTTGTGTAAAAAATCAACCTTCTTTGTTAAAAAATCATCCATTTGTTTGACGATTCAACCTTTATGATTAAATTTCTTCTTTTTCGTTGAATCCAACTGATTGGAAATTCTTTTTATAAAAAATTGATGAATTTTGTCGAAAAATCGTATTTATAGGTCAAAGATTCATCTATTTTCAGCATTCTTGGTCACAAAATCAATTTTTTGTTCGACATTCATCTTTCCGGGTTTAAAATTTCACTGTATTCTAGAAAATTCGTCTATTGGGCTTGACAATTCAACTATTCGGTTCAAGCCTTCGATGGCACACCCGGGTCGAAAAGACCCCAGATATGGAACTTCAGGAAAATCTATTTGAAAATGGTACCTAAACGGCCCTGTCACCTTAGGCAGATACCCCCTCGAAACCCCCACAAAATTTTCTTCTATTACTTTTTTCATATTTAAAATAAAGTTTGAACCAAATAAGCCACATAATTATTCAAAGCTACTAGCCACGAGTTTGTCAAAAATTTAGCTACTGAAAATAATAAATTGGGTCTTTGTGGAAAGCCTTTTTCGTTTATGGTCAAAAAGACCCCAGTGTGCCAACTATGTTACGCGTCGGGAAGTGTGCTATCGAAGGGTTCAAACTTTAATGTTTTTGAACGCATTTTAATATTTTTTGTTTCAAAATTCGACCATTCAGTTAACAATGTATCTTTATAAGTTGAAAATTCAGCTATTTGGTCAAACATTTAACTTTTTTCAATATAATTAGTATCTTGTTAAAAATTTAACTACTCCCATTATTATCATTTGTTTATATTCAATGTAGATGTAATTTAGGCAAAGATGGTTGGTAAATAAAATGATATTGTATTTTTTATCCTTTTTCCAAAAAGTTTATTCTTTTACTTTTGATATATTTTTATAACCAGAGTTTATAACAAACTTGTAGATATTTTTTCGTTAAGAAACTGTTGTCTTTTAATTTTGTTCGTCTTTTGTGTCGTTTTTCCACAAATTTATTTTTGAAATTTTTTGATCCTAATTTTTACGATTGAAAGAAAATCTACTTGTTCTATATAAAAATGATTTATAGTAAATTTATACATATTTGGGGGTGAGCAATTATGATCTTTTAATTTTTGTTCATACCTTGTGTCGTTTTTCGAAAAATTTAATTTTTTAATTTTGAATGTTATTTTTTACGATTAAAATAAAAACCATTATAATAAAAAAATTCATAATTATTCATGACAAATTTGAATTACTTTTCGATATTTTTGCAAGGGCAATTTTTTTTTCCTAGATTGTGTCGTTCGTCCGAAACTTTAATTGTTTATGTTTAATGTTGTTTTTACAAATAAAAACAAAAACCATGCATCCTATCGAAAAGTGATTAATGAAAAATTTATAGATCTTTTTAGGGCGCGCAATTTTAGTTAATTCATTTCTGTTTTGTATCTTGCATAGTTTGACCGCAAAAGGGATTTTTGATTATTTTTTCCTTGATCAAAATTTAAATTTTCAACTTTTCAAAAAATTCAAACATTTCTCACGATAATCTTGTCACGCTTTAAAAAATCAACGCTTTTCTTCTCTCGACTTTTTTTAGCGTAGAGAGATTGATGCCACTTTGGAAAACCAGATTTACCATCGCATCTGGAAAAAATCTTTTAACAACTAACAAGGTCACTTTCCAAAGAGGTGTCTTTCAGGGCGCCTCCATGAGCTCACTCCTCTTTTGTCTCACTTTATTACCACTATCTCTAGCACTTCGCCATTCTCAGGGGCACCATTGTGGGAAACCTGCAAATCGAAAGCACAAGGTCACTCATGTATTTTACATGGATGATCTTAAGATCTATGTTAAAAATAAAGAACAACTACATGTAGCTCTTGGGATTGTCGAACGATACACAAAGGAAATAGAAATGGAATTTGGGTTAGGAAAATACGCCCAGGTTTATTTGAAGCGGGGAAAACTTAATGGCATCTCTGAAGACCCTGAGCTCGTCGATAGAAGCGCTATACGACACCTTTGCGCTGGCGAGACTTGTACGTACCTGGGCGTTCCACAGAGCCGCACTCAGGATCTAACATCTATAAAGGATACTCTTCGAAGCAGATGTAAACGTCTCATCCGGCAGATTTGGTCTTCCGAACTGTCCGCGAGGAACAAAGTATCAGCAACGAACATGCTTGCCATCCCCGCAGTACTCTATTCATTTTGAGTGGTTCCATGGACGAGGAAGGAGCTTAGATCCCTTGATATGGGGACATGAAAGGTTATGCACATAAACAAAAGCATTCATCTTACGTCGACTGTTCCGTGGCTCTACATCTCACACCGTCAAGGTGGTCGCGGAATACTGAATCTTGAATGTTTTCACAACAGGATTATTTTGGGTACAGTACATAGAGTCGCAAATGGAAAAAACCCCTCTTCTTAAAATGGTCAGGAAGCATGAAGAAGTGGGCAAAGGAGCGTTTCTGTACAAAGCAGCTGAGGAGGCTGCTGAAACACCCGGACTTAACTTCAGTATCAGGGGTGAACAGAATGCATCCAATCTGATCTATCTCGAGTACTCACTCCTGAAAGCCCAGATTCAGAAAGCACAGGAGAAAAACTTCCGGGAACAGCTTCTCGATAAGAGAATGCACGGCATCTTCCACAGAAATGTGGAGGATCAGTCAATGTAGTGTAAGCTAACTTTTGCTTTCCTCATATCACCCGGATTAAAGTCGGGCACGAACAGTTTCATTTTGGCATGTCAAGATAGTGTCATTTCCACCTTTATATACCTTTGTCACATTTTGAGTCAAGACATTTCCGATGATAGCTGCAGGACGTGCAATGCACACCCCGTGCATCTAGGACACATACTATCTAGTAGTCCAACTGATGCGGGCACGACCTACTTCCAAAGACACAATGTGGCACTAAAGAGTGCTTTATTACCATCTATGTTACTCTTACGGCCTTAACCTTAATATCGCTCCGCTAAACGCTCATAGGGAAACAGTCTATTTTCGGGAATGAGAAGTGCCGCATGCCGCATATACTGGAACTTTATATTCTCGACAATTGTTTTTGTTGCACACTCGAGGCCTGACATAGTTCTTCTTGACTTAGAGAAGCAAACCATGTTCGTTATCGAATTTTCGGCAACAGCCGACAAAAACATCAAAGTCAAGGAGAATGAAAAGAAAGAGAGTTGCGACGATTGTACCCGGAATATTCTATTAAATCAATCGTCCTTATCATCGGCGCTCTTAGAGGTGCCAAGCTTTCACTGATTATTAACCTGCAAAGCATGCCTGCGTGTGAACAATATGCTAACACACTTGCGGGGAAAATGCAGTAGGCAGTCATCCTCGGGTCGTGCCGTGTCCTCAGGGTACACGCGACTTTTGCCGGATCGACTTATTGATTCCGTCACAGACTGTAACTACCTATTTCATGTACGTGAGACGTGGTTATGGCTAAAATTTTACCGCGATTTCGCTGGGATCGGGTGCAACTTTTCAGATTAGCAACTGACCCCGGCGAAATCCTGCGGTTATATATAGTAAATTGTAAATAGACAGAATTGTCAAGGTAATTTTAATTTCAAGTGTCTTATTGCACAGTGACGTCAGGGATGCCACGAGCTTTTAACGATGCGTGAATAATGCATTTGCTATAGTGTAATGGTCAGTAAATAAACTTCATGTTTAATTTCGTTGAGCATCATCGACACGCTGGCATCGGTGGTAAATGAAGAGAAATTAATTTAATTCTGAGTCTATCATTTTATAAAGGGCGCTTTTCATATTAAGTGGAATATGCAATAAAATAGAATTTTAATACAGCTATACATTCTGAATTATTGGATTTATCGCGCCCTTAAAACAATGTTCTATTCAATTTTTAAAAACAATGTACATTTTTCTGTACTGCTGTGAGTTGTTTATCGCTTATAAAAGTAGAAATGCATTTAATGGAATTCAGGTTTTTCAGGTTTATACTAAATCCCAAGATGTCAAGTTACGATATAATGCTGAATCAGACCTTTGCAATGCATTGATCCACTTTTGGTTCAAAACTTGACACCTTGTGACTTAATGTGTCACGAATTGCCAAATCTTGTAGTTGGTGTTGATAAAACTAATATTATATATTTAGTGATCAATCAAATATGATTAAATTGAAAAAGGTGGTTTCTGCAAATATTTATAATATATTACGTAGGCATTGACTCAATATTTTATGTATTTTCGCAACCCAGAAAATTTTTGCTGAATTTAAGAGAGGTTGATTAAATGTAACTAAATTGAATTGAGATGTATAATTCATGAAAATGCTGGTTAATTATAACACACAAAAAATTTTCTTTTAAAAATGTATATTAAAGACTAATAACAGTCAAACCGAATTTTACGAGGGGTTATCCATAAATTACATGACACGATTTGAGAGGTGTGGGGGGGGGGGGATCTTAATTTTTCTTATGAGGGTGTGGGAGGAGAGTATTTTTACGTGAGAAAAAATTGTATTAAAAAATACTAATTCCACAAACTACAATATTTTCAATCAAGAAGATTAATTTTCTACCAAACAAATGAAATTTTCAACAAAATACGTGAAATTTCATCCAGAATGCTAAATTTTAAAGCAAAAAACCTCGGTGACCCATGCGGTGAACACTAGCCTAACAAGGGAGTTGTTCATTCACGGAGAGTCGTGGGACCGGTACTTTAGAGAAAAAGGTTCTCTAAGTACTTAAGGCTGTTGCTCTCGGTGGTTCGGAACCCACCTTAAGCTGTAGGTTCCCCTCCCATCACCCTTAGGGGACACATTAGAAACTTCCATTCCAAATAAATTTTCTAACAAAAAAGTTAAACATTCACCCCAAAAAAAGAAGTTTTACAAAAGTGGAAATTTAAATAGTTATATTTTCAGTTAAAAAAAGTTTTAACAAAAAGAAAAAAAACAGATCATTGAATTTTTTACAAAAAAAAAATTAATTTTCAAAGAAGAAGATTGAATTCCTACCACAAAAGTCGAATTTTCTAAAAAAGACATTAATTTTCAACTAAAAAAGATTAATTGAAAACCAAAAATGCACTTTTTAGTGTTATAAAAAGATGAATTACACTTTACACAAAAAAACGCCGATCGTCAAAAGGACACCAAAAACGATGTATGTTCTTTAGAGTTACAACAAAATTGAGTCACACGGTTTCATTTCGAGAACTTAGGTGAAATTCATCATTTCGAGACTGTATTTTTCACTTAGGGCAACGTGAACTGTTTTCCTCAAACTGTAAGTCACCTGTCAATATGATTTTTCGGGCGTTATTTGGGTGAAATAGATTTTGATAAGCAGGTAAGTTATAATAATAATTACCTAACTTTTAATTTCATCCCATTCACCAGTGAGTATTAGTGTCTTGAAATAAAAATTTCACTTGGCGTAGTATAATTTCCAAATCTTAGGTTAGTCAAAACCGACATGACATTCAAACCACCAAAGCCGGGATGTCAAAACTAAGTCGTGACCCTCTGCATCGAAATTGATGCCTGGGCGTTCGAAGAAATTTCTTCTGCAATTTCTCATGACTTCGTCAATACATCCCGGCTTTAGTATAAATGTCGATGGTCATGACTAACCTAATATTTGCAAGTTGCATTACGAAGTTATAATTTTATTCTAAGAGCCTAGTACGCAGTGTTAAATGAAAGAATGTTGAAAATTAGGTCAGTATTATTTCAATTAGTTTCTTATTAAAAATTATTTAGTCTAATATCGCATAGCAAATAATTGAGACCTCGAATGCAAAAAGGAGATATAGAATTATTTTGCTGGAGTGGGGAGGCCCCTGAGCTCCTGAAAATGAAGTCTTGAACTTTAATTTTTGAAATCAAAATATTTTGATTTTTTTCACTTCAACTCGCAGCGAAATGGAAAGTTTGTAATATTTTGTAATAAAACTTATC
>JAAAKG020146845.1:0-10588 GCA_010014905.2 Druon quercuslanigerum
ATATTAACCATATCCACTAGAATCTCCTTCATGCCCAACCTCACTTATATCCGCCGTACTCTTGTCGATCCTTTTACCTTTAGTTTCAAAAAGTGCGCGCACAAGTGTGAAAAATAAACAAAGACCGAACGCTTAGAGCGAGTTAAATACGTTATCGAGCGCTAGATGCACACAAAAAGAGGATTAAGGTTTAATTTTTTTCGCCATTTTTTTAGGAAAGTATAAAAGGTAGAAGGTTCAAATCGTTGTCACACGAAAAGAAGTAAAGGCTTGTCTGGACTCTGGAAGCCCTAGTGTCTATAGGAATGATCTGAAAGAAAAAAATGAAACTATTTCTTATTTTATATACTAATCCGCATTTTTATTACTACAAACGTAAAAAAAAATAAAAATTAAGAAAGTGATGACATTTTTCAACAATTTTTAATATTTTTTTACACTTGTAGTCATAACAATCGAGACACTTTTTAAGAATATGTAGAAAAAAATTCATAGCGATTGCTCAATTTTTGCGCCTTGTAAGACTTCCACAATCACGAAAAACGTATTTTTGAGAAAAATGCGTTTAAATTTTTACAGTATATTGAAAAATATCATTTTTGGCAAAGTTTATACAATTTTGGCACTTAAAAGCCACCTTCCTTTTTTTAAAAAAATTCATCCTCTGCTATCGTTTCCTGTCTTCGTGATTCGTTTTCACCGCCGCAGAGCACCAGGCCGCTGCGGCCAAGCGCGCTTAATAATTTGAAAAATGTAGGACTAGTTACCACCTTTGATGCTCTTTTTTTCTTAAAAATACATAAATACCTTAATACTCTTTTTTCTGTGCTTCTAGCGCTCGATAATATATTTAACTCGCGCTAAGCGCTTGGTCTTTGTATATTTCTCACACTTGTTCACGCACTTTTTGAAACTAAAGGTCAAAGCATCAACAAGAGTAATTGAGTGATTGTGAATTCTCGTTTTTTAATGCTTCTTCGGCCTTATTGAACACATTCTCATCACTTATCTCGTACTGTGCACTCGAGTTAGTCCCTCAAATTTGATGTAATTTCCATAAATTTATATTATTACAATTCATTACATACATTTTCCTTAAAACAGACATAGTTTTACTGTCTGGTTTTTAAAAATGCACATCATTTTGTAAAAACTTTCGTTATTAAACATTTGAATGCAAATTCTGTCTTGTTTTTCAAAAACTGAATTTTCTAATTTCAAATTTTATGTTTACAATTTTAAAGTTACACGTGTAGTCTACACAGCAGCCTGACTGTTTTTATACTCAGACTTTTTCAATTTAATTTTCTACCGCATCGTGTGCAGTTGTGGTGCCCTACTGCTTCATCTCGTAATAATTTATATTTAAACACATTTATATATTGGAGAATTTTTTAAATACTGTGAGCTTGTTGACTTAATAAATGCTATTTTTGGGTGCTATTTGGTTGATCATTTTTTTTCAAACGCGGGCGTCAGCCAGATCTGGCCGTTCTTTATAGACTTTTTAAAATTAAAGTTTAAAAATAACTTTTTACATTTAAAATGACATTTGTTTATATTTTAAAAAATTTTCAGAAAAAAGGTATTAAGTTACTTTAAATATTATAAATTTCGTACCACTCAATATTGTGCCATTTAAAATAAGTTTGATTTACTTTTTTATATGATCAGTTTACTGGTACATTTTTTTGGAACCATTCAGTTTATTTTAACCAAGAATATTTAAACTTTTAATTGATAAATGAATAACATTTTAAATTTTTATTTTTACGCTGGGAAAAACCTTAGATTATATCTTCAAAAAGAAGAACGTACTCTATTGATGAATATAATAATATAATATATCTATTATTTAGGTAAATATTTTTTAAACCTTGGGGAAATCATAATTTTTTGGATTTACAGAGTACGGAGAATTATAGACGATAAAATTCGAGTGTATAGGCCGTTAAGGGAACTAGCTGACGTAAAAACTGAAATTTTCTGCAAGCGTGTGAGTAGTGTGTTAATAAAAGTAAAATGTAGTCATACCCCAGGATTGCATTTTGTAGATTTTGACCTTGGAACATCAGTAGTCAGGGGAAACTCGGGGGCGGAGGGTAGAAGAAGTATATCGTGAAGCCAGAAAAATATTGGGGCGCACTTTTAAATTATTATGGTAAATATATATTAAACAAATAATGAGTTACACCTGTATTATTGCTTCGAACTTTCTTACGTCGAGTATCTCTTCTAAACACCTTGGTGTTTGCCTTTCATGTTATTACTGTTGTCATAGCCTGAACCCAAAAACCCGGAATGCATGAGCCCTACTTCTTTAATTTATTTATTTCATCATGGACTGTGCTGCGCGCTGAATCGTTGCCGTGGAAATAGGTAATATACACACACACATGTGCATACATATACAGTTTAATTCCGCTGCGTTTACGGCCTTTCTATGTAGGATAATAAATCACCTTTTTTGGCATAAAAAAATTCATCAAAGAATATTCAATAATAAAATAGCTGGCGACTATCCAATATATACATTGTTTTTAAATATGCATGCTCTAAAAGTAGATGTACGCAGTGAGAATAGGTAAATTTGAAAATCCGGTGGACTTTAGCTTCGATCATTCTTGTGAAAGATATTTCAATATACAGTGGTGCGCAAAAGTTTTCTGCCACATTGTTTTTCTGATCTATTCCTTCAAAGGCAAACTCGAGTAAAAATCAATCATTGAGGTGGGAATCATAACTTTCTTGTTGATTTTATGAACGTTAACTATTTTATGAACCGATGCGATAAGTGTGGCCCATTATTTTTGAACACTTTCGTTACAAACAATGTGAATGGAATTGTGAACAAACTTCATTAAAAATATGTAAATGTTGTAGTTTTGTAGTCCAATAAAATACTCAAATGTTGTATATATTCAATTTTTCTCAACTGCTTTTATTTACCAGATATAGTCAAAAATGTGTTATGCATGGAAAGTATATATTATTATAGACGCAAAATAAAAATTTTTAGGGGTGGCCACCCCCAATAATTTTTAAACATTTTTTTGGCGAAACACGTTAACTTGATTTTTTTCTCAAGTTCACAATATATTTTTCCAATTTTTTGTATGCGCATTAAACATTTTTAGCATACCTTTCAATATATGTACGTTTGGTTTACCCCCTTCATTAAAAAAATTACTAAATTTATATTTTATCACGAGGAAGCTTTTCTAGTATGTTTATTCGAAATCAGCTTGGTTTTTATACACAAAAAGATACAATCGAAACTTGAGACCACTATGTTTGAGGGGCCTTTTCACCCCCGTAAAGGGTTTCCACAGATAAAAAAACACACATTCTAGCTTCGCTTTTCAAGTAGTAGAGCATATATCAGGGAGAAACAAAGCAGCGAGAAACACCTGGAGTACCTTCCTTCGTAATTATTTTCCCCTGAAAGGAATCTATAACCACTATAGAAGATCAGGTTGGATACCGATGTTAGCTAAATAAGATGCAAATTAGGTCAATTTAATCAATATGAAAAAGGAAATAGAATCGGAAAGCTGATGAATCATGTTACTAAAATCATCCATGTTCCTTACATAGAGAAATTAACAACGGCAATATTGGATGTGATTTTGAACGGCAGAGACTTGGTTTTTGTACTTCTAGACTGCGTCAGTAAAAGAAAAGTAGTGTAAAAAGGCAACAAAATTAAACCGCTGAGACAGATGAAAGAAGTTTTTATCGTGAAATGAGTGTAAAGCAGAATAACCAGAAATAAAGCTGACAACATTGAAGCTTTAGTGGGCACCCTGATTATGTAAGATGTCATTCGAAGATCATTGAACACCCGGTTCTGATGCCAGTCTTTATGCTCCGGGGCATTAAGCATATGTTGCCTGAAAAACGTGACGTTCAGAATACTTATGAATTTCGATCGTCAGCCTGTCGTTCAGCAATTTGGAAAATGGCTGATAGCTATCATTGCAGATAAGGTATATTCTCACTGTGACGAAAATGAGATACATTACAACCTCGCTTAACCGAGAACCGAGCGATTATAGACCAGCCCCAACTTGGATAATCGTAAAACTCGAATAAAACGAAATTTTAAATAAAAAGAATGTCTCGCTATAATAAGATGAAATTATACTTTAATAAATACTGAATTTTTACGAACTCGGATAAAGCGAACTTGGATAAGCGAGGTGCTACTGTACTGTAGGTTCTACTACTAAAGTTTGCAGTCAATTGGAGGGTGTAATCCAAAACATAGCCATTAAGTTTGTGGATAGCATGGGAAGGTGGCGGAAGGCATGGAGCAGAAGAATGGTCGTTAGGGCAGAGGGTCTCCTGGACCTAGGAGGCGATACGGATAGGAATATCGAGACCGCGGAGGGTCAAGGAGTTTAAAAAGATGAAAAGAAAGAAGAAAATAAAGTAGAGAAAGTGATAGTAAGAAACTGCGGAAAGGGAGGAGTACCTAGCAATAAGGAGAGAGTTTAGGTTGATGTGTAAGAAGAAAGAGCCGCAAAAGGATAAAGATTTTAAAGAGGATTTCAGAATTGTTATGAGAGAAGAAGGAGTTTGGAAGATAATTCAGAATAGGTTTAAGAGCCCGACGATAAAAAAATTAAGTTTCTAGCTAAATAAAATCGTTTAAAAAGGAGAATACATACGGCGCGAAAAGTATACATGATGATTTTGATGAATAGGCTACGGAAGGATCTCGAGGGGAAAGGAATATTAACGGATTCACAGGCGAGCTTAAAGAAGGGAAAAAGCATTAGCGAAAATACTTACCTCTTGCAAAAATTATAGGCGTTTATGGATTTGAGCCCCTCAAGTAAAATTAAGTTTACAGTACACGCATTCACCTGGTTATAGCTCTGAACCGGGATTAATTCTGGAGTAACCTCCAGATGGCTTATCACAAGTAATTATATAGTATTACGTGTGCAATCCTTCCACAGTATCTTATACGTGTAAATCTAAAATCGCGTTTGCTGCAGTTATTTGAGCCCAAACCCCGCTTACCATATATGATGCGCCCTTCAACTAGGAAAGGATAAACCGCACTACACTTTGCATTTTTTGAAATATACCTTTTAATCATTCTTTAAGATCATTTCTATTGCTTAACGGAATATTCATCGAAAAGTGGAAAGTAATTTCAAATATAAAAAAATTATGTGTAAATTAAAAAGTATTTTTTAAAAACAAAGATATTTCTTGGACCCAACATAGATTTTTTTGCACTGAGGAACCTTTTAATTCACTCAAAATCTGTAAATATTTTTATCTGACTAAAAAAATGATTATCGTTCAAACTGACTCTTATCAAATGTAAATATCCCAGAAAGACAAAGTTAACGCCGTAAATACACAAGATGACGACTGTATTACAGATTGTACAAGCCAATAAAGCAGTAGAGCGTTCATTAGTGAGATTGTTAAATTACATTGTTACATTAAAAATATGAGGATTATCTGTACTTTTCTCTTATGTTTGTCTGTGGTCCTAAATTCTATTGTTGAATATGAAAATATAATATATCTATTATTTAGGTAAATATCATTTTTACCTTTAGGCAAATCAGAATGTTTAGGATTTAAATAGCAGTTCAGCAAAGTAAAATATACCTTCACACAACCCAATACTGTATTGGCCTTGGGCCTGATCGGCACAGATAAGAAGCTTTTTTTATTTCAAAATTCAGGACACATTTCATATTGCGCGACTGACCGGATAGCGGTAATTGCCACCCCAACCGGGCAACTGAGAGTACGAATAAAAGCTAAAAGTGATGTGTGCAGGCATGCACGAATATCGACTGAATTATCCCTGAACATTGCTAGCTGTGGTAGCTTTGTAGCAGCATAACCCAGGTTCATATATTATATAACATCTGGCAATAGTGAGTATGTTTCTTACAGTTTTGTCTTATTTTCTATTTGTGGGTGCTAGGAGCGAATTCGCGTTGCCGCTACGAGGCCACACTACAATAAGAAAAATGTTGAAATCGAGAAGTTGAATTGCGGCTGCATTCGGGGAACAACTAACTTGCCAGGCTTACTTGGAAGCCCAGCATGAGCAATTTTCAGCTGTCAACGTAGGGGCACTGATATTCTGAAACACGCAGGGTTCCTGTATAAACCCCGAAAATATATATTAACCCCGGGAAGGGTATCAAGCAACGAACATAAAATTCTCTTGGGTTAACGTCGAGTATCTATTTTTCTTCTTCTTCTTTATTCATAATGTGTCCCCTAAGGGTTTACATGACTTCCATTCCATACCACTTACATAATAAACAGAAAGAAAATTTCTATCTTAATATTTACAAATATTTACAACTATTGACATAATGTCTTATATCTATCCAGTTTCTTAACATATATCGAGCGAGCGGTCGAAAGCGAGAGTGCATGTTCAACCGAGAGAGAGAGAATGAGATCGGAAACGCCGCTTAGTCTACTTATGCTATTACATATCCATTACTTACAATCTTTATGCTTCTAATCTATCTATCTCTAAGTATCTATTTTAAATACCTTTGTGTTTACCTTTCATGTTATTACTGTTGTAGTTTGATCGAACCTTATTTATTTCCACAAATCAGAAAAAAAATTTAATTTCTATAATTCACATTTTGTCAGATTTATAATAAAAGGTATTCAAGAAGAATTTTGCCAGTTTTATCAATTTTATAGAGACTGACACTATTTCATTAGCAATGAAAGTTAATATTTTACTTTGGATAAATATACCGGGAAGGAAGCGCACCACTGCTTCTATGCGGCGGGGCAATTAGCAGCTGTACGCTGAATGGCTTGTTTATCACGTGGTACTACGAAGTCAAATTTGGTCCCACTTACATTTTTACAATGAGGCATATACGTTCAATCATCTTGCGAAAAACATTATTTAAATGGGGTTAGCGTCCAGTGGGTAAAAAACCGTTTTATTTATTTATTTATTTATTTATTGTAATAAGCTCCACGCTATTACGGTTGCTACGGGAAAGAAATATGATTTGTTTCCATAAATGTGAACATCAATCAAAAATGCCATTTTTTCATTAGTGAGCCAAAATCCTGTAGAGTAATGATTGAAACATGTTTAAAACACGAAAAAATAGGGGCACAATCAAAATTTTTATAGCTCAAAATGAGATGCAACAAATTTCATACTCTAACATGCCATTGTTTGTTGTTACGATTTGTATAATGTTAGTCACTAATATTACAAAATTAAATAGACTAAAGCGTATAGATACTATGATCAGTCTGCGTCCAACGAGGTGAGTGGCCCCACTCGGCTAGGAGCGTTAAGTCATGTCAGCCAACGCCACTATTTACAGCCGCCGACTGACCTCACGGCGGTTATCGGCACCTCATCCGGGCAAATGGGAGTATGAAGAAAAAGTTAAAAGGACGTTCAGGTTCTAAAAACTTATTCGTCCGCCAGTTGGTATGTTGAGGTCTCTAATTCGGTTGAGTACTCATGCATCCACCAGCTTGCTAGCTCTGGTAGTATATTAGCAGCATAACCCAGGTTCATATATTATATAAAATCTGGCAATAGTTAGTTTGTTTCTTTCTGTAAACTGTTTTGTCTTATTTCATATTTGCGGATGCTAGGAGTGAATTCGCGTTGCGCTTACGAGACCACACTAGGATAAGAAAAATGTCGAAATCGAAAGGTTGAATTACAGCTTCACTCGAAGAACAACTAGCTAGCGAGGCTCACTTGAAGGCTCAGCATCAGGCGATTATCGGCAGTCCACTTTGGGACACTGATATTTCGAATCACTTTGGGTTCTGGTGAAAACCCCGAAAATATACATTGTTATTATTATTATCATAAGGGTAACGGGCAACGTGCGCATCGCAATCGCTTAATTGCATAGTGTAAGTTCATTGATTCTCGAAACTTCGCCCTTGTGCGAGACACTGATCGCAAAGACCCTTATCGTCATTTGCGGGAACTGGCGAACCGCGAGAATAATTCTGCCCCGGAAAAAAATAATAATACAACAGCGGAAAGCCATAATCATAATGCTTTGAACTTAGCTTAGATGATGATCGATTACGAAATTATGAGGTCACTAAAGTTTAAACTATTAAAACTTCTGCTGAATATGGTTACAAGAACTAATAAGAAGTTGCGGACAATTGTCCAGGAGCGGTTCTGAAGGATTTAAACGCCAAGTGAAGGCTCAGCAACCGTACCGAAAGCTGAATGGCACTTGGGTAAGGTGTCCTGAACGTTGACTATGGGAGACCGGACGACCTTTCAGAGTAGCCGTATGTGTCCTTGCATGCGGTTGCATGGTTAGTAATTGCGGTTTAAAACAATGGAACACGCTGGGCACCCAACAATGTATTGAACAGCAATGCTGATTATCCTAGGCTTGTGGGAGTCAGTCAAAACTGCTGGTATGCTAAAACACCAGTATGGCCCCTGAACTAGGATGTAACATGGCAAGAGTGCATGCTTTGTGGAGCGAGAAGCACGCACAGCGCTCGCACTATTCTCAACAACGTTCGCGAAAGCATGCCGAACAACTCCAGGTAAGTGGCTATGTAAGCGAAGCGTCTAATTTATAGCAGCGAAAACAAACTGGCCACAGAGAAAGTAAGGAGGAACTAATGCCAACCACACGCAGGCATTAAGAAGATGAAGATTGATGATTTAGAACTAGGAAGAACATCAACACCCAGGTTTCTTTAAGTGCAAAGATCAGGATGAACAGAAAGACGAGCTTAGTGGAGATTTTTCCGAAAAATTGGACCTCTGGATAATCAATTGTGGTGCGTATAATGCAGCAAAAGCTTTAGATAATGCAAACCGATAGGCTAGGCCAGACAGTACGAGACCCGCATTTAGTGTGTGATTCACTGTATTACATCGTTCTTTTGCTATAGTAATTTAACGCGCTAATCCTAATTAGCGTTCTTTAATGAATAGTTAATTTGACGTAAGACAAGACTATGTTTGAATTTTTTCATTGATTTAAATTCATTATTAATGTCATTTTGTTCTAAAAAAACATTTATTTCGCTATTTATAAAAGTAGAATATATCAAACAAAAAGCTAAAGAGATAGGTATATTTTCAAATTATTTTGAGCTTTGAGAACCTGGTTCAATCACTTTGTGTAATATACATTATTCAAACTGTACGAAATTTCAATGTATAGTACGTATTAAATAAGTCCGTGATAAGACTCATAAATTTATATGATCATTACACAGTCGATTTTGTGATTCATCCCTAAGATGTTTATAAATCTTTATTTTTATATGCATGTATGTATATTTGTGTATTCATTTATGTAAAAATCAATCTAATTCAGAAGCGCTGTCGTTCCCAAAATAAAAAAAATTGAAGCTTAAAAAATTATAAATCTTGTTCTTTAACATATAAAAACTTTTGTATGTTCAGAATGTATTTCCAGAAAATTGTAAAGATTACTTGCAAGTGCATTTTGAGAATTAAAAAAAATGTTTTCCATGCTGAAAAAAATTATTTATAGAGCTCCTAGAGTTTTAAATTTTTAGGTATATAGATTTGATATGCATTGAAATATTTTGAAAAATTCAAAAATATTTAGAAATATTTAAAGGATTATATAAATATTTTACATATACTAAAACATAGCCAAATTTTTTAGCAGATTTTAAGACGTTTGAAATATTCTACTGGTTTGAAACAGATTTCAGAAATGTCTGTTTGAAATCTAAAATAGATTTTGTATACTTTAAATATTTCCGCAAAATATTTTCTTTTGATTCTTTAAATACACAAATTTATGTTTTAAAAGTTTTTAAAAATCCAAAAATATCGCTAAAAAGTTCCTATTTTTAATAGGAACAAGACCAACAAGTGTCATAATATTGCTTCAAACTATTATGAAAGCTTTATCTAGAATTCTTAACATAATTTGATGTTCATAATTTCTTTTGCTGAATTGTTTAAAACAACTATGATAGATAATGATCCTAAATAACCATAATTGAGTTGCACCTTTTTTTAATAATCCTTGACACATGCTTTTCACAAACTTTTCACTCTGGTGATATTTTCTCGTACGACGATCCATTATTTACGCACGGGCTTATAAACAATGTATATATTATAAATATTCGATCCTCTAAAAGCCACAATTTTTAAGTTAGTAGCGATACCTTTTTTTGTATCCTTGACTTTACCATAAACTATATAATTATCTTAGGTAGTATTTTTGATACCAGCGTCATATTGTTTATAACTATTTTTATTAACTAAAACGCCTCTTAGTGTTAGTGGCTAATTAATTATAAGTAAGTATACGCTTTCGACTTTTCAGGTGTTTTAACAATTGTATTTGATTTACCCTCCGCAGAATTTAGATGGCAAAACATTTCAAAATTCTGCTTTAAAAAATTACAAATAAAATAAGTGTTAAATAAGTGGGACGATGGTCGTAGGGGCTAAAGTGCAGGCTTTGGACCCACTCTGTCGGCTTGCCGGTTCGATTCCCGCCTCGCACTCTGGAAGAGCCTCGGTGGCCCATGCGGTGAACACTAGCCTAGCAAGGGAGTTGTT
>JAAAKG020146846.1:0-10587 GCA_010014905.2 Druon quercuslanigerum
GTATATAGGCTTCAGAAACAACTTATGTAATTTGGATAAAGTGGAAAATGAAATAGACTTATCTTTTCGTTCGCCTGATAAAAATATATGCACAAAAAACTTAGTTTTTTTTTTAAATATAGGATAAGGGTTGCTATCCTATGTGTCATAAATATACCTGCCATTTTGAGCTTCTTAAGATAAATATTTTCCAGTTCCATTTAATCAGACATATCAATTAGATGTTGAAGTATATAAAAATATATTTTTATGGGCCAAGTTTAGGGGTGGTTTTCATCCCATAAATGGAGTTATCGGCACAAAATAAAAATACGTGTCTTATTTTGTCATGTACTACAAAATAAAGAAATATTATCAAAATCGGTGTAGTCATTTTGTTTTAAATCTGAAAGAAGGGTTGCAACCTCTTGGGTCATAAATATGGCTACTATCTTAGGCTTCTCATGAGGAATATTTTGCACTGGGTTTTATTTTTAAAAAAATTATTAGACGCCCAGATTAAAAAAAAAAAATTCAGGGTAACATTTGAGGGTGGTTACCACCCCTCAAAAGTCGATGTTAGTATATAAATCAAAATACATATTAAAGCTGTGGAGTGAGACTATAGTTAAACGTTGTAAACATGTTTGGGTGAAGCACTCAAAAGTCGTCCACAATCTAAAAGAGAGAAAAAATATCTTGAGTAATTTGAAAATCTCTTTAACTTTTGGAAATCCTTCAATATTTCTTCATTTATTTAAAGAAATTTTCAAATACATTATAACCATTATCTTTAAAATGTTGTAAACTTTCTTTAAATCTTTATAATTTTTTTTTTAGACGAATTTTGAGAAATATTTTGAATTTTTATTTAAATTTCTTAATTAAGTTTTTAGTCCCTTTTAGTGAAAAAGAAAAAAAAAATATTTGCAAAAGTTTTGTGTGCCATATTTTAGAAATAAATAAAGAATAGCGATTTTCATCTAGTTATTATTATTAAAATAATTACCAATTCATTACTTGTTTACAAAAGTAATTTTTTACGACTTTTAGTAGAAATTTTCCATTTAAAGTACTTTTCTAAATCTATTTAATTGTTTTCATTTCTTTCCAAACATTTCCAAGATCTGCATCCTATTTTTTCCGTAAATTTACACTCACTCACATTTTTTCGTCAATATTAGCCAAAACTTTCGACAAAAGAGAAATCTTCTATCTCATTAATCTATAATTTTATGCATAAAAAACTTTTCATTTAAAAACGAAAGGTTACGTTTTAGATTGTTTTTTTCATATTTTTAATTCTGTTAAACATTTCATTTTTTATTTTAAGCTGGAAACAATATGGAACCTAATCCTTCTCAATGGTTCATCATACATTCTAGCACCGTCCTTAGAGTGAGAATAGATCCTACTACAAAAGCAGTGAAGAAAATTACTCTCGCAACTAGTAATAATGAAAAAGAAATTCCGAAAGGTCGATTAGGCAAACTGATTATTATGGATGGCGTCAAATTTCGTTTCATCAAAAGGGAGCCTCATGGCGAAATTATAGGGGCTCAGCTTGTGTAGATAATTATTGGGGAACTACTCGGGGCCAGGATATACCATCATGAGCGCCACTGTAGCGCTGTCAAGGCTTTCTGTTATAGGGCTGGCTAAAAAGGAAATATTTTGTATGGTCTTATGAAAATATATTTAATTGGATGACTTTCAAAAACTGAAAAGGACACTATTTAGTGTTTTTTTGAATGACCATTATGTTTATTTCCTATGTGGCAGCAGAAGGAAATCACTTATTAACATAATAATTACACTTTTTGTAAGTTTTTATTGTTAATTAATAAACATACACCATTATTTATGATGAACACGTGTGATTTAAAATGAACATTTGAAGAAATAAATGTAAATGAAAATAAAAACTTTCATTTTTATTTCTATCACCTTTTCTCGGCAATATTTTTGAGTAAAACTTTTTTGTCTTAAGGATTTACCTGTATTAAAATAATAAAATTAACTATATTTTTTATACATTGTTGGCGAAAAATAATTTCAAGTTGCGATGTTTAGAAAAAAATATTTTTTATAATCAAAATCTCTTATTTAATTTATTCTTATACATTATTGGTATAAAATATTTTTCATTTACGATATTTAAAAATTATTAGTTTTTAAGACCCAAATTATTCACTTGTGTATTTACATGTTTTTAAGGTCATGTTTCAAAAACTGTCAACAGACAAAATTTGTAAAATTTTAATTTCGATTTGAATTTGTTTTATTCTGTCTCTAAAATATTCTAGATTTATAATATTACAAGTGTAAAATTCTAATCTAAAGTCTTTTTTAAATGAGAAGTCGTCTGGTTTTTCAGCAAATTTTACTTCTAACACAAAATCAGACTTTTATGTTCACAAGTCAAATTAAAATCTTTTTTGATAAAAATTTAATAATTTTGTTTAAGATATGTTTTTTTTGTTAAAAAATGCATATATTTTAGAAGATATTGCATCTACTGTGGATAAAAATGCAACTTTTGGGTTAAAAATGGAACAATTTTCTTTAAAAAATCATCCCTTTTGGTTGTAATTTCAATTGTTTAGTTAAAAATTAAACTATTTTGTAGATAATTGACTTGTTCAAAATTTATTTTTTGGTTTTAAAAAGCAAACTGTAACTTTTTTCAGTTGAAGACTCAACTTTTTTGCTGTTGAAAATGTTTTCTATTCGGTTTAAATCTTACCAAGAAGTCAAAGAATGGATCGATTTGTGGAGCGCCTTAAAAGATGCATCGTTTTTTTAAGATGGTATCATACAATTGCCAGAAAGATGGCAAACAGTGGTGACTAGAAACTGATTTTTTTCACTTAAAATTGAATTAGATACGTAAAAAAAAGATTTTTTTAGACTTTTTAAATAGATCTTAATCTCTTATGCGAAAATTTAACTATTTTGTTGTAAATTACTTCCTTATCGCTAAAATTTTTTTTTTGTTTGAAGAATCAAAAATTTAGGTCCTTTTGGATAAAGCTTCATCTCTCTTGGTTAAAAGTATTTTTTTTTTTGCTTCTTTACTCTGTTGAAAATTAAAGTATTTTGTTAAAAGTACCTTTCGTTAAAGAAAATGAATATTTTTGTTTAAAACTAATAAGTATTTTAAAATTTAACATTTAAAATTTGTATCTTGTTATTCCAAGCAACCTGGAGATTTCATGAAAGCAGGCGAAGTAAAATTTCCATAAAACTCATAACTTCTTACGAGCGTGATAATGTGCACAATGTTGAAATATAACTATTCCGTTTTCGTTTTAAGTTTAGGATTTCATGCATTTTGTCACAAATGAATAATTTTATATATTCATGTAATAATAATAAGGTAATATAATAATTATATATAATAATAATAATAAGCATAATATAATGTACCCTACCGAAGGTGTCCCGCGTTGATGAACACCAAAACCCTTAAATCATGGAGAGTATATAATAATAAAGATTAAAAACGCTTGTCACGTCGCGAGGATTGCCGGAGCGCCCCTGGATCCACCGCTAGGATCCACAGTATTCGGGACGCTGGTGATTGTGAGCTACGAGATAACCAGGCAGATCTCACTAATCAAACATCTGGCAAGTAAGAAAATCTGCGAGAAATGGTAAGAAGTGGACCGAAATACCGTGGAAGGGCGCCAAGTGGGATACCAAAAGAAAAGAGGATTTGGTGCGTCTCTATTACGAAAGTGCGAATTTTAAAACGAAACTGAAAAAAGATACAATTTAAGAACGAAATTTGCTGAAAAATATCCTAATATGCAGAAAGTCGCACTAAGACATCTTATCGCTAAGGTGAAGGACATCACGACTAATCTACACATCACAAAAGGCCGAACAATGGAGATTAAGCAACATGTTGATTTGGCGTGAGAAAACGACGGTAATGAGTTTCAGTTAGAGAAAGCCGCGTCACGCATTCAAGCAGAGGCAATTAATGTTCTGCCTCAACCTGTTGATGTTCCAACACCACCACATCCAACCACCACAGCACTTGGAAAGGAATTTCGCTCATGCTTTAAACATAATAGAAACTGCGTCAGAGGTGTCAACTCTTGTATAGTGGGCAGCTGTGGAATCAAGATCTACCATGGAACATCAAATTAGATATGGATGTCAGAAAAGTAGGTGCAAATTAGTCGATTAACTCATTATTAAAAAAGAAATAGAACCAGAAAGCTAATAAACGATGTTACTAAAATTATAGACCCTCGGCACATCGAGACATTAACCTAATCAATATTGGATGAGATTATGGACTTTCAACGGCAAAGACTGGATGTTTTTTCTGCCAGACTGCGTCGGTACAAGAGGAGTAGTTCACAAAGGCAAAAAATCGAAAGTTTCAGGCAGATGAAAGATGGTTCTGTCGTGAACTGAGTGTAAAGCAAAATAACTAGCAATACACGAAAGTCCCTCAATTGTGAAATAGGTCTAACTTCTGGTCGGGTGTTTGGGGAAAAATGGACTGACACATACATCACAGCTTTAGATGTTTTAGAAGTCTTCAAAAAGGGCAAGTTACTGGAAAGCTCCCTGTCTTGATATGGTGCACAATTTCTGGTACAAGTACCAGACGAGTACTACGTACATGTTACATAAAAAACCAGATGCTCAAAATCCATTTGAATTTCCACCGGTAGCCTGTCTTCCAACAATTTATAAATGTCTTGCAGCTATAATTGTAGATAAGGTATATTCTTATTGTGACGAGATTGACATCCTTACAGAAGCTGAAAAAGTATCTTGTAAAAATTCGCAAGGCAGTAAATATCTAGTCACTATAGATCTGGTCACTATGGGGACCGCCGAGTTAAAGATCGAGTTTGGAAATGACACTGAGGCAAATGCTGGGGCGAGTTACATAAATATCCGATTATTGACCAGGCTCGGTCAACTCCTGTAGTGGGAAATATCGATTTTTCAGAACTCAAGCGCAGGGCATGATAGGCAGTAAGGGGTGCCGAAGTAGTTGCGTAGCCCATCACAGATGGCACTGAACCGCGATACCGAGGTGGAAAAAGCACGTGCGCCATCATTTGAATTTGTTTGTTGTTATGTCATGGTGTTACATAGTGTACACGCGCGAATTAAAAATGCATAAAAATTTTCGTTAGAATGGATTGAAAAAATTGTGTGATGTGAAAAAAATAGAAAGGAGGACGTTATGGGGCACAGGTTTCCATCGCGACGAAGTATAGGTCTGCAGTGGGTGCAGGCTACGGGGAATGCAGCGTTGAAAAATGTACCGTATAAGACCATAACTAATGTAGCTAATAAAAATATTATTAACATTTAGGAACTCAATGACAAAAATATTTAAAACACATAAATAATCAGAAGAATTAGTAAAAAATATATCACTTATATCAATTACGAATATAATAATAATTAGAGTATGTTAAAGTACAACTTGAATTGCATAATAAAGAATCGTTGAACCTCTAAGATCTGAACAATTCCAGTCATGATTTTTTACGAGTTAATTACAAATAATGTTCTTCTTTATTTTATAAGAATTCAATTAATATAACAAGATATTCTTAAATTTTTTAGCACGATAGAATAATTGAATAATTACTTAAAAGTCACTTAAAAATTTATTATTACACAAAAAACGGATTTATTTTATAAAGAATTTTGATTCAACCTGTAACCAAATAATTTTATTTTCAACCAAAAGGATACATAAATTACTATAATGATCAAGAATTAATTGCAATAATTGCATTTTTAAGCACAAAAAATTGATTTGTAAACAAGACGATTATTTTTCAGGCAGAGAAATTCATTTTATAACAAGAAAGACAATTTTTAAATTATATATATGAATTTTTAACAAAAGAGTTAAATTGTCGATTGAAGAAGACCAACTTCTAACTAAACAGTTTAATTATTAACCAAACTATCAAATTTTTAACTAAAATGATGATACGTCAACTTAAATAGTGGAATTTGCAACCAAAAACATGAATTTTGAAATAAATTAAAAAGTCTTTAACTAGAATCATTAAATTTCCCATAAATATAGGTATTTTGAATTTAGCCTACTACTTATATGTTCTATAATCAAAACAATGTAAATTTATATGAAAAGTGAATTAAATTTTTAATTTTGAGAACGTGCAATCAAACGAAGTAAACAAACCGCGTGCTCTATTTAGAATTTCTATTTAAATTTAGAAGAGATTTTGAATTAAATAGTTTATTATGTTATCGCAAACCTTATGTGTAAAATGAATAGACCATCAACTATCAAACTTTATAAATAAACGTAACGTACTCATAACGTTTATATCAGGCCCTCTAACCTCCGACCCCAAAATGATGTCAGTCTCCCAAAAGTGATTTTCACACTCTGCATGCTTATGGTTTAAAACAATGTCATATCTCAAAGTGCCTTTTTGCCACAGATTATTTAATGCTGGATTTTTTTGAACAGAGAACATGTGGAATTTCTCTTCGTTGACATCATAACCTGACTTGCAACCAGGAGCTACACACTTACGTCCCATCCGTACCCCAATTATAAAAAGAACAGAACAACTTTTAACGAAATTAAACGGTGCACTAGGCTACATTATTTTCCACATGCATACAGCACCTGTAAATGCAGCAGGGATTTGCGTTACCAGGTACGATCTACCACCTGGCGTACAAGTGAGTGCCCTTCTTCAATCTCCTTACTCCACGCTCCCGTGTCGCCTTGCTGCGTCGCCTCGTTACTCGAATTTCGCTCGACGATCAGTTACTGTCCGCCCGACCCATCGTTCACATGTGCGATTGACTACAGGACGTGCATTGTCCTAAATACTGAATAAACTTCTATTCTTGTTGAGTTTAACTATGTGTTATATTTACTGAAAGAACCTTCTGCCTGTAAGTCATGTAATTTACTTGAAACTTCTCTTGACTTAAAGCGCAGGTCGTATAACTCGTAGGACGCCATAATCACCTAACATAGCAATGACCTACAGCCCCCTAATTTTGTGGCGCCATCTGTTGAATTATTTTTACAGCCATTTCCCCTTCAGATCGTAAGAAAACAGAAAAGTGGGGGCGATGCATGGGGATGGCCTGGTACAATCTGGAGCGCTCTATAAAATGTCGCGTGTGTGTGATCGGGAGTACCCCTTAGGTAGGTATAGCTGTTTACCCGTCGCTGACCCCACCTCGACACTCTCTCAAAAACACTACGCTTGACTTTCACTCACGTACGCACTTCTATTCATACCGCGCTCCTGATTGGTCCATCCTAAATATTTTCTATCTCAAAAACTAAAACTCGAACTGATTTTTGTAAAAGGAATTTTCTATTTTTTTTTAATTTGCATGCAGATATATAAGTCCGGACACCTGAGTCTGGGACACCCTGTATAGCAATTATTGATTTAGATATAATTGGTGAGGCACAGCTCCCGTAATTACGTTATAATCAAGAAGTGACCTGACCACAGCAAATTTAAAAACAGCCACATTTATCGTTTCTCCTGAATCACCTTTTGGATCTTCGTTTTCATTTTTAGCTGCGAGAGTGATATTTATTATCGCTCCTGAAACAGGATTTACCCTCACTCTAAAGACTCTGCTAGCATGGATGATAAAGCATTGCGAAGAATTAGGTTCCATATAGTTGCCAGCTTAAAATAAAATTAAAGGTTTGTTAATTTAAAAATAGAAAAAATCAATATAAAAATTGAGGGTGTTTAATAAAAACTTTTTTTAGGCATCTAATATTATTGATGTGACGTATCTTGTTTTATTTAATTACACTGTTAGAAATTTATGTTGTCAAAAATTTCTGTATCATACTTGCGGCTCGATATCTCGACTCAAAATTATTTCAACATTTTTTAGTCATCACGTTTCATTCCACATTTTATTAGCGTTTATTATAACCAAAATCAATCTTAAAATCGTTCAAGTGTGTTTCGGTCACCTTTAATAAACAATTTTTTTACGGAAAGTGGGAGGGTTTCTCCCCACAAAATTGCAAATTCGCAAAATCTTGCTCCTTAGGATTATTTTTTTGGTTAAGAATTTTCTTAATTAATCTAAAAATGAACAATTTTCCTCAAAAAATATTTCATTGGTTAAAAAGCCATATTTCTAGATAAAAAATTTGACTATTTTTGTAGGTCATTAAACTCGTATCTTTTGCATAAGTTTATTAAAAAATTTTTCAGTGAAAATTCACCTTTTTTGAAAATTTATCTTTTTGATATAAAGGTTAACCTCTTTTACTAAAATTTTTATTTTCAATTAACAAAAATGCAACTGATTGTTTAAAAATAAAAATTTTGTTATTATTTAAAACATTTTTTTAAATTCGTTTCTCTGAGAAGAGATTTCATCTATCTTGAATAAAAATGCCAGTGTTTGCTTGAAAATTGAACTCTTTTTTATAATGTGTCTTTTTTTATGTAAAATTCACCTGCTTTAATAGAATTTACATCTTTCTTTGATGCAACTTTTTGGTTGAAAATTCAACAATTTTATCAAAAAAAATCTTGTTAAAATTTTAACTATTTCGTAGAAAGTTTAATTTTTTAAATTTATACTTTATGAAAACTTCTACTTTGTTGTTAAAAAATGTAATGAAATATTTTCTGGAAAGAGTTCACTCTAAAAAAAAAAATTGGCGTTTTTTATTTAAAATTCATCTGTTTTCGTACAAATGTCATCTTTCTCGGTTAAAGATGTGACTATTTAGTACAGAATTCAACTTTTTTTTTCTTAAATTCACCCTCTATGTTTTAAAAAACTCGTCTTTCTGGATGGTAAATTTAATATTTTTCATAAAAACTTATTTTTTGTAAAAAAATGTTATATATAGTATTGAATAGTCAACTGGAATATTTTGTGAATTCAAATTCCCTATTTTGTTGAAAATTTCTTTTATGTATTTAAGTAGAAATTCGTCTATTTTGAAATGATTTAAGATTTTTTGATAAAAATGCAACTTCTTGGTAGATAATTTAACAATTTTATTTTTAAAAAATCCATTTTGGTTGAGGAAGTCGCCTTTTTGTATTAAAATTTGGTCGCAAAACTTATTTATTGTTTAAAAAGTCATATTTCTTTAAAAAACTATCTTGTTAATTAAAACATTCCGTGATATCAAAGCATTTCGAAAATTTATCTTATTGCAGAAACTCAAGAAATTATGGTATTAGAGAATATTAAAGGGATTCAGGAATTTAAGATTATTTCAGGAATTTACGTATTTCAGGGGATTTATTGAATGTAGGGCATTTAGAGTATTTTAGCGATAATTTAAAAAATTCTAGATACTTAGTATTCTAAGTATCAAACCTAAATATTTTTTGCACATTTTCATAAAAGCCAGGATATTTACAAGTACCAAAAGCGCCAAAATAACATAAAAAAACGATTTTTTTTCCATATCATCTAGTAAGTCTTTCCAGGCCCTAATTTAGTACTAACTAGTCCATCAGGATCAACAGGTTTTCTATTTTTTGAATCCAAATATTTTGCTGTACATTTAAAGAAAATATCCGTAATGTCTCATTATTTAGGCAGTGTTTGAAATTAATTTTAACGTCAACCATATAAAATAGGTTGATATGATCGTTTTAATATTATTGGATTAACTCGTGCATACAAGCATACATCTTTTAAAATTAAAGCCCATACCATTAGACAACTGTAGTTTAGCGATTGTGAATTCTCTTTTGTTAAAACTTTTTCGACTTCAACGAACACAATATCATAACGTATCTCGTGCTTCGCACTCTTAATTCGCTCATCTAATTTTATTTTTCGCGATGAAACAATTTTTATCTATTCGTTATTTTCGTATCTTGTGTCTTTTTCCCAAAAATTGTATTTGGAATAAATTTTTTTTATGATTCAAACGAAAAGTATGCGTCCCATTAAAAAATGAGTCAGAAGAAATTGGCAGATGTTTCCTTGGAAAACTGTTTTCTTCTTCATTCCTTTTTTTTCTCATCTAACATAGTTTGACGACCAAATGACATTTTTTATTTTTAATAACAATTCTCTCGATTAAAACAGAAAATATTTTTCTGATGAAAAAAATTATTTCGAGAGAGCCAACTAAGAAGCATGGTTCTAAATCACTGTCATTATGAAAAAAACAAAAAAACCATGTAACAAAAAAATTTAGTTGTAAGAATTTAGGACCAATTAAAAGTTTATTAGTGCTCATAATTTTTATTATTATTATTATAACACCATTAAGCCGTTTCCCTTTCGTGGTAGGCGTGACTTACTCGGTGGGGAGGGGAGTAGTGTGAGGAAGGGGTTATAAAATTTTTAGATTGTTCTGGAATTCTCGTGTTATTTATTTAAATAATACGTTCACTCCGCAACACTGATCGGACCCAGGTTACTGATTAATCTCTCTAGCAATCACTCCAAGTAAAGATCCTGACTAAGTCGTAATGTGAGGTTCCCCACTTGGGTCCACTATTATACAAGGTCTTTGTTTCAAGCATCATTCACTCTACTGACACTCTTCTTGTTAACTATTTTCCGCCATACTTTTCTGTCCTGGCATACTTCTCTAGCTTC
>JAAAKG020146847.1:0-10587 GCA_010014905.2 Druon quercuslanigerum
AGAAAATTCACCGTCTGGTTTGAAAATTTTACTATTTGATTAAAAATTAATTTTTTGTTTTAAATATTCATCAATTTAGTTAAAAATTTATATATATAAATTTATATCTCTTTTTATCAAAATGAACCATAGTGAAAGCATTCAATCTATTGCTTATTTTTATGGCTTAAATTTTATCATTTTTAGTTTAAAATTAATTTCTTTTGTTGAAAATTTAAATATTTTGATAAAAATTATTTTTTTACTTAGAAATTTATCTTTTTAGTTGATAAAAATTTATTTATTTGGTTTAGAACTCGTCTTTTTTGGGTTGAGTATTAAATTATTTTGGTTGAAAATTCGTTTTTTGGTTTGATAATTCAACATTTTGGATGAGATTATTTTCGTTTTTTAAGTACAAAATATATCTTCGTTAAAAATTCAACTTTTCTTTTTAAAATGCTTCTTTCATTTTGAAAATTAAACTATTTTGTGGAAAATTCCTTTTTTTGCTTGAAAATTAATTTTTCAATTGAAAATGTAATTATTCCGTTTTTGGTTAATAATTTAACTTTTTGAGTTGAAAATCCAACTATTTTGTTCAAAATTCATTTATTTTGTTTGAAAATTCGTCTTTTTTAATGCTAAAAATTTAACTATTTTGCTGAAAATCATTTTCTTATATCAAAATCATTTTTTAAATAAAAGTTTAACCTTTTTATTTGAAAAGTTATGTACTTTGTTGAAAATTAATCTCTGTCTTTTTGGTTGAAAAATCAACTATTTGGTTAAAAACTGATCTATTTTGTGTAAGATGCAATAGCTCTAAGTTGTTTTTTTTCAAAAAATTATCGAAAAATGGATATTGGTTTAAAAATAATTTATCATACTCATTTGGAAAAATTGTGAAATTTTATTTAAATCATGAAAACTTGATAAATTGATTCAAAAGAATTAAAAATTTTTATGAATTAGAAATTCGGCAGCTTTAAAAATGGTAAAATTCGGAATTTCAAAGTTTTTTTAATTGTAAAACTTTTAAATTTAATTATTCTTCGAATTTTAAAGCCTTATAATTGTAAACGTAAGGAAACCTCCCTGCAGATTACTTTTTTTATTAAACATTTGATACATTATTTGAATGCCCAAAAAAGTAATTTAAAAAATACTGAATTTGTCTATAAGATGTTTTTTATTTAAACTATTATTATGTTTAGAAATGTATGCTGCAGTCTACTTAAGGCTTTCCAAAAAACTTCAAAAATTTTTAAATAATAACAATTTTTCGAAAATTTTGTCGTTATGCGATTTATTTGGTCTCAAAGTATAAATTTGGCTGTGTAAAACAGTAGGGTTGTCCAAAAATTCATCGAAATTTTTTTTTACTAATTTTTATGAATAACGTAAAAAAAGAAGTTTTTAAAAAAAATATTTTATCAAGAATCCTCAATATTAGTTGAATCAAGTTGGAATTCAACATTTCTCTTCACACTTGTGGGATTTGGGATTTCGCATTTTTAAATTTTAATAACTCGTGCATAAATAAACTAAATACAACTTACAATATAAATTTTTTTGGGTAAAAATTACTGAAAAATATAATGGCGATAAAAATATTTCAAATAAACAATTTTTAAATAGTAAAAAAAGACCAAAATTAAAAGAACTTTTCTGAAATGTCTTTTTTTTCAAAAAATTGCCATTTTTTTCTAATTATCGAAATTGTACTTTTGTTTTTTTAAATTGATGATAAAAATATATATTTTCAAAAAAAAATTACCATTTACACATGAAATAAAACATAAATATTTTTGATGGCTATCTGAAAATAAGGTATTTTTAAAGGATAGAAAAATCAGTCAATACTTAATCTAGAAGGGAAAACACATTAAAAAATCGAATAATCAATGAAAAATATTGTTTATTGTTTAAACATTACCAATTAAAAAATAATATAAAATATTAATACAGAGTTTACAATGATTAAAACTAAAAGAGCCTCAAACCTTAAGGAAATTTCCATAAAAAAATCAAGAATTCAGAAAATTTACGTAATTAACATTTAGGTACGGTTTTTGGTAAATTTATATTAAAAATTAAAAATACTATGTGAAATTACTTACATTTAGAGAAAATTCATTCGAAAAAACGATTATCAGACGAAATTCAATTTTTTTCCGAAGGACCCACTTTACAATCTAGGAAATCACACTTGTGCAAATTTGCACCAAGCCTAACTTCCGAAGTGAACCTCACGAATAGTATAGGCGAATAAAGCTGGGCCCTACATATTTAACACTTATTTGAAAATTTTTCTGGTGCATATTTGCACAAGTGTGGTAACCACAGGTTAATAATATTCTCTTTGCCTAATGATAAAATTTTGCAGTTTTTCCTGAATTTTTTCACTATTTGTCTATTTTTCATTATATGTTCGTTTAATAATTAATCAGATTTTGCCGGTGCATATTTGCACAAGTGTGATAACCACAGGTTAATAATATTCTCTTTGCTTAATGATAAAATGTTGCGGGTTTTCCTGAATTTTTTCACTATTTGTCTATTTTTCATTATAAGGGGCTTAATAATGAATCAGATTTAGCAAAAATAATTGTTTAAACAAATTATTGTTGTTCGTGACTATCTTCATTTATATTAATGCCTGGTAGTTGCGTTTGTTAACAAACAAATTGTTTAAGCATTTTAATATTGTTATATTGTTTTAATATTGTTCACTCAATCCGAGAATATTAATTTTTTAAAAAAGTTAATTTTGAACCGAATAGTTAAATTTACAGTTAAAAAAAAATAATTTTTAACAAAAAAAAAAAAAATTTCAAAAAAATTAGTTCAAATTTGAAACAAGGAGTTCAAATTTTATTCTAAAAAGATCAATGCTCAACGAAAAAATATTTTTATTTAAAAAAGTAGTTGAATTTAACGAAAAAGACGAATTATCAACAAAACATATCATTCTTCAACAAAAGTTAAATTTTCAACGAGAAGGAATAATTTTATATCGAAAAATTAATTAAAATGTTATGTTTTCCATGATTAATAATTCTTTGCATTAATTATCACATAAAATTTTTTTGCCTAAATCTATGGAAAGAATGTAGAAAATGTTCAATCCAAAACCAAAACAGATTTATTTTCAACCAAACAGTTGTATTTTTATCCAAAAAGATTAAATTTTTAGCAAAATTTTCCACTAAAGGAGATGAATTTTAAATAAATTGCATGAATTTTCAATTAAATAGTTGAATTTATAAACTAAAAAGAGCAAATTGTAATCAAAAGTACAGTAGTTAAGATGCATTTTTTATTACATAATTTTAGAAAAAAGTTTATTTTATTTACGAGATATTCAGAGGTATTGGAACGATTTGAAAATAATTGAAACTTGTAACAATTTTTTAAGAATTTTTAAAGTCTGGCAAGATTGAACAAAACAGTTGTCTTAATATTTGTGTGAAACCTCGAAATAATCTTTCACTTTGAAAAATGAACTTTAAAAAAATAAAAAAATATTTTTAAACACACCCAACGATTTCCTAGAATTTCGAGAGAGCGTAGAAAATTCTACAATGGAATTGAAGAAATACAAAAGAGTTGTAAACTTTTAACAAATTTTATAAATATCGATTTTAAAAAAATTTAAAAATAAACTTCAGGAACCTTAAAAAAATTTCAAAAGTTTTAAAGAAAATTAAAAAAATGTCCTTAAAATTTTTTAGCAACAAAATAAATTTTTAAAAAAACGTAGTTCAACTTTTGGGTGAGTATTAGAATTTTTAAGATAAAAAGATCAATTTGTAAAGAAGCATGCTGAATTTTTAAGAGAACATTTGAGCTTTTAACCAAAAAAATTAATTATCGATCAAGAAGATTTCCTTCCAAAAAAAGAAAAATTCTCAACAAAATATATTTTTAACGAATTAATTTTCTAATTAACCCAAATAAAAATCTTTCATCAAGAAAATTTATCGTTAATTAAATTAGTTCAACTTTTAACAAAGTATTTAAATTTTTTACAAATAAAGGTGAATTCATTAAGAAGAATTAAAAATTTGTAACTAAATACTTGAATTTTCAACAAAGAAGATTAATTTTCTACCAAAAAGACGAACTTTACAAAAAATACATAAATTTTTAACTAAAAAGATGAATTCTTAGCAAAAAGGGTAAAATTTTATATTTAATAAAAAGAAAGATTTTATAATAAACTGATATTAAATAAAAAACCAAAAAGTTGTACGTTTATCCATAAAAGGTGATTTTTTCTACGTAATGAGATGAATTTTAAAATTTAATAGACAAATTTTGAAGAATAGTTGAATTTTTGATAAAAAAAGATTTTTCCGTCAATAAAAAAAATTTACATCCAAAATATTGAACTTTAAACAAAATAAGATATGCTTAATATGAAGCAGTAGAATTTTTAACCAAGAAGATTAATTTTATTTAAAAAAAAATACGAATTCTCAACAAATTATGTCAATTTTAAGCAAATAGTTCAATTTCAGAAATTAAAAGATTTATCCCTAACAAAAAATGCAATAGTTAAGATTGCATTTTAAAAATACAATAAAGTGTTTAAATTTTTTTTACATAAAACGGTTGAATTTTCAACAAAGAAGTTAATTTTCAACCAAATAGTTAAATTTTTAATTCACAAAAGTAGTTTATAATCGGACAAATTATTTTTTAACAAAGTAGTTCAACTTTCAACCAAAAAAAAAAGAGTTTTTTAGGAAAGTGGCTGAACTTTCAAACAAAAAGTAGAATTCTCGTCCGAAAAAGATGAATATTCAACAAAAAATGTAATTGTTTATATTTCAAAAAAAGGCATTTTTATTCTAAATAAAAAACATCTGAATTTATTCATAAAAGACGAATTTTACAGGAAATATTTAAATCCTCAACCAAAACAGATTTATTTTCAAGCAAACAGTTGTATTTTTAGCCTAAAAAGAATAAATTTTTTAACAAAAGAGAATAATTTTGCACTAAATAAGAGGAATTCGAAAGAAATTGCCTGAATTTTTAACTAAATAAAATAAAAATAGTTAAGGTGCATTTTTAAAAATTATTCAAAATTGTTTACAAAAATTGAGTTGAATTTTCTTCCAAATTGATGTATATTCAATCCCAAAATATTAATTATTAACAAAAAAGTTAGTTTGGAACCAAATAATGCAAAAATGAAAACAACATTGCGAAAAAAGGAATAAATAGTACTAAGTTGTGAAAAAAAGGAAATTAATATTGTGAAATTCAGGAAAATAAAATTTTGAAAGAAAATAAAAGAAAATTTTTAAAAAATAACATAAAATTGTGAAAAAAGAAGAAAAAAATATATTAAAATTGTGATAAAAGGAAAATAAAATTGTTAAAATAGAAAAAAAATTGTGACAAAAGGAAAATAAAATGGTGAAAAAATCGAAACTAACTTCTGAAAGAACAAAAATAAAATTGTGACAAATAGGAAAAAGAAAATTGTGTAAAAGGAATAATAAAATTGTGAAATAATGGAAAATAAAATCTTTAAAAAAGGAAAGTAAAATTGTGAAAAAATGGAAATATAAAAAAAAAAGAAAAATAAAATTGTTGAAGAAAGAAAATTGTGAAAAAATAACATAAAATTGTAAAAAAAAAGAAAATAGAATTGTGAAAAAAAGGAAAATTATATTATGAAAATAAGGAACAAAAAATCGGGATAAAAGGAAAATAAAATTATGAAAAAAGAAAAATAGAATTGTGAAAAACGGAAAATGAAGTTGTGAAACAAAGGAAAATATAATTGTGAAAAAAGGAAAGTAAAATTTGTAAAAAAGGAAAATAAAACCGTGCAAAAATTAAAATAACATTGCGAAAAAAGGAATAAATAGAATTAATTTTCGGGAAGAAAAGGAAATTATAGAAAAAAATATATTAAAATTGTGAGAGAAGGAAAATAAAATTGTTAAAATACAAAAATAAAATTGTGACAAAGGGAAAATAAAATGGTGAAAAAATCAAAACTAAGTTCTGAAAGAATAAAAATAAAATTTTGACAAATAGGAAAAAGAAAATTTATTTTTATTTTAAATAAAAAACATCTGAAATTATTCAGAAAAGACAAATTTTACAGAAAATAGTTCAATCCACAACCAAAACAGATTTATTTTCATCCAAACAGTTTTATTTTTAGCCAAGAAAGATTAAATTTTTCGCAAAAGAGACTACTTTTTTACTAAATAAGAGGAATTTTAAATAAATTGCATGAATTTTTAACCAAATAAAATAAAAATAGTTAAGTTGCATTTTTTAAAAATAATCAAAGTTGTTTACAAAAAATTGAGTTGAATTTTCTTCCAAATTGTTGAATATTCAATCCGAAAATATTAATTAATAACAAAAAAGTTATTTTGGAACCAAATAGTTAAATTTATAGTTCAAAAAACTAAATTTTTAACAAAAAAAAAGATTTTTTCAAAAAATCATTTCAATATTCAACCAAAGAAATTAATTTTCAACTAAATTTATGAAATTTTAATACATAAAAAGATCAATTCTCAACGAAAAAATATTTTTATTTAAAAAAGTTGTTGAACTGGACGAAAAAGACAAATTATCAACAGAACACATCATTCTCTAACAAAAGTTAAATTTTCAACGAGGAGGAATAATTTTTTTATCAAAAAGACGAATTTTCAACAAAATACATAAATTTTTAACCAAATAATTAAATTTTTAACTAACAAAAGATACATTTTCAACCAAAAACGGAATAGTTCAATTTTTAGTTCAAGTAGTTAATTTTCATCTGAAAACAAACGAATTTTCATCTAATTGCTTAAATTTTTAATTAAAGAAATTAATATTTAACTAAAATTATGAATTTTCAAATAAAAAAAATAAATTTCAATAAAGAAGGACTTTCGATCAAACAGTTTGACTTTTCTACCAAATTATTGAATTGTTTTAGTCGAAAGTATGAGTTTTCTAAAAAAAAGATTAATTTTTAACTAAGCAGTTGGATTTTTAATCAAACAAGATGAAACTTCTACAGAAAGAAATTAATTTTCAAACAAAAGAAAACAAATTTTTAAAAGGAGCATTTGAATTTTTAACAAAAAATAACTGTTTGGTCAAGAAGGAAAAAAAAAATAAATCAAATTTTACTTTCGTTCTCGAAGTTTATAAAAATTCAGTAAATAGTAAGATGGGGGGGGGGGGGGGGCACTTACCGAAAATTTTGGATAAGACTTTTTATAAGAGGCATTTTAAGTCAATTTCAAGAATAATAATTTTGAAAAATTTAAATTTTGATTTTAATTTTGTTTTATTTTGAAAATGATGTTTAGCAACCAGCCTGAAATCTTTCTTGGTTAAAAACTGAAAGTTTAAAACAAAATTTTTTTTAGTTTAAAAATTCATCTCTCTTGGTGGTAGAAATTTCGTTTTTTAGTGCATTTTTAAAAATTATTCAAAATTGTTTACAAAAAATTGAGTTCAATTTTCTTCCAAATTCTTGAATATTCAATCCGAAAATATTAATTATTAACAAAAAAGTTAGTTTGTAACCAAATAGATAAATTTACAGTTAAAAAAAATAATTTTGAACAAAAAAAAGAATTTTTCAAAAATCATTTCAATATTCAACCAAAGAAATGAATTTTCAACTAAATTTATGAATTTTGAATAAAAAAAAGGAATTTTTGAGAAAGCAGTTCAAATTTGAAACAAGGAGTTCAGATTTCAACCTAAAAAGATCAATTCTCAAGGAAAAAATATTTTTATTTTAAAAAGTAGTTGAATTTAACGAAAATGACGAATTATCAACAAAACATATCATTCTTTAACAAAAGTTAAATTTTCAACAAAGAGGAATAATTTTATATCAAAAAATTAATTAAGCATTTATTTTTTTTGATTGATTCAGAACCAATGTATTTAGATTATTATATTATCAACAATATTGAAAAATAATAATCCAAAATAATACATTTCTAAAAATTTCTAACATTAAAATATTGTTTTTTATTTAATTTCAATTTTTAATATTTTATCAATATAAAAATTAAATAAAAAGATTTCTTCCATGAAAATTGAGGTAACATTCACGACTCAATTAAAAGAAATCATAAAATATTTATAAGCAAAACCTATAAATTGGAAACGAATCTTTTGTTTAGTGTCTCTGTTTAAAATTTTGTATTTTGAGATTGGAGAAGAATCAATTTTTTCAAGAATAATTTTATGCAAAAGAGCACGAAAAAGAATTCCTGAAAAAATTGATTATTCTCCAATCTCAAAATACTAAACATTTATGTTTTCCAGAATTAATAATTCTTTACATTAATTACTACGTAAAAATTTTTTGCCAAAGTCTGTAGAAAAAATGTAGAATTTTTTTTATTGTCGATGGAAGAATCTAGAAAGCTGAAAACAATTGCTCTGACCTAAATACATAGTCCAGGAAATCAAAAGATCTGGACAGCTCGTGCGGTTATTTCTGGAAAATTCTAAAACACTAATCATTGCGCTGCATCAATGTATTATCTATTTTATTGACGTCATGGGACTCAAAATAGAAGATCTTTTCGTTTTAACTAGATGTTTATTTTCTTTCTACGCCAAAATCGATTAAGAATCTAACCACGTACTTATTTACGACAAAATATTTCTCCATTAAAACTTTTATTTTCATTTTAATTTAAGTTTTAATTTAATTTTAATTTAAGAACAAGGCTCGTGTAATAATTTTTTTGTTTTCAATTATTAATTTTATGTTGAATTGATCAAATTGTTTCGTAAGCTTCTGAGAGCTTTTAGTATTTGGAAAATTCTAATTTTTACATCTTATTTGCCTTGCATATAAAGGGGATAACAAATTTTAGATAAATTTTTTATATTTATTTATTTCAACCAAAAATAGTTGCAGTTCTAAAAAAATAACTTAATTTTTTAGAAGATAGTAGAATTTTTAAAAGGAAATATTAAAATTTTAAAATCGAAGGGTCTAATTTTCTCTCTATAATATAAGTATAAAAAATTCTAATGTTTGAAAAATTAAGTTTGCAAGTGTAAGGAATTATACTGAGTTTGGATCCAAGCAGAGTTTGAAAGCAATTTTTTTACAATGTAGAAATAAAGTTCAATATTGCAAAAAAAATTATTTTATTTTAGTTCATTTTAGTTCAAGCAAAAAACGTAAAATTTCCAACCACATAGTTAAAATATTAAACGAAAAATATGAATTTTTTAGAAGGCTGTTGAAATTTCAACAAAAAGGTGAATACTCAACGAAAAATGTAATAGTTGATATTTTAGCCCAAAAAAAACGACAAATTTTAAAGAAAGATATTTCAGTCATCAATAAAATATTAACATTTTTAACCAAATAATTTGATATTCTACGAGGTAGTTCAATTTTTAACTGATTATTGGAATTTCCACACTAACAAGACTAATTTCTAAACAAAAAATGTATGTAATAGTTGATATTACAACCAAAAAAGATGAAGTTTCTACCAAAGAGTTGAATTTTTGAAACCAAAAATATTAATTTTTAATTAAGAAGGTTCATTTTTAACCGAAAAATACGAATTTTTAATCAAATACATGAACTTTTCAATAAATAGTTTAACTAGCAACTGAAAAAGATACATTTTTAACAGAAAATGGAAAAGTTAAATTTTAATTTTAAAAAATTAAATTTTAACAAAATATGTAGTCAAATGTTGAACCAGAGATGAATTTTCAATAAATGAAGATTTTTCAGTCAAGAGAGAAAAAAAAAGTTAATCAAAATTGTTGACCTTTTAAGCCAAAAGATGGAAAGCAGTTATATTTTCAACCCTAAAATAGGAATTTGTAGCAAAAAAGTTAATATTACACGAAAAAGTTGAATTTTTTTTAAAGAAGGTAATTTTAAAGAAAGAAAATTAGTTTCTACCAAAAAAGAAAAATCTTCATCTAAAAAAGATGAATCTTCAGAAAAAAATGGAAAAGTTACATTTTAAGTTAAAAAAAATGATTCTCAAAAAAGCAAAAGTTTATTAACCAAAAAAATAAGTCTATAATGATGAATTTTGAGATACAAGAGATTAAATTTTAATCAATAATTTGAAATTTTGACTAAAAAACGAAAAAACCAGGAGAGATGTATTTTTAAACTAAAAAATTTTTTTTTTTTAAACTTTCAGTTTTAACCAAGAAATATTTCAGGGTGGTTGCTAAAAATAATTTTCAAAATAAAACAAAATTAATATCAAAATTTAAATGTTTTAAAATTATTATTATTGAAATTGACAATTGACTTAAAATGTCTCTTATAAAAAGTCTTATCCAAAAATTTCGGTAGGTGCCCCCCCCCCTAATCTTACTATTTACTGAATTTTTATAAACTTAAGAGAATGAAAGTACAACTTGATTTAATTTTTTTTTTATTTCTTGACCAAACAATTATTTTTTGTTAAAAATTGAAATGCTCCCTTAAAAATTCATTTTCTTTTGCTTGAAAATTAATTTCTTTCTGCAGAAATTTCATCTTTTTTAATTAAAAATCCACCTGCTTGGTTAAAAATTATTCTTTGTTTTAGAAAACTCGTACTTTCGACT
>JAAAKG020146848.1:0-10586 GCA_010014905.2 Druon quercuslanigerum
AAAATGTTTTTTTGTAATTATAAAATTCAAAAATTTATAACTCGAAAAAAATCAATAAAATATTGAAAAACAAAAATTAGTGTCCTTTTTTTTGCCTCTAGAACGAGAGTAAAAATCTGCAGCAGAATCAAAATTTTGGTTGTAAATTTCACGTGGAATGTCCCAAATATGTTTATAACTTACCAAAATATGGATGAAATAAAATACGAACGACGAACTTCACAAACAGAAACAGTGCAAACAGAAACTAGATACTTTATATAAGCTGGCTAACACAGTTATGGCATTCTTAAACTTGAGCTGTTCCTTGAATCCTGTTAGAAGAATCTGCCAGAATTATAATAGTTAAGAATATATTTGTCATTCAAGTTCTTGAACATTTATAAATCACTTTATATACAAAAGGTTCGAAATGGTTTGAAATTCTTGCGCAAAATACACAACAAAAATTTATAATCTCCTAAACACCCTCATTAGGCTAATGGTCAGGCGATTATGCTTTGAAATGCCAAATGTCCCATCCGTTTCCACCTTCCTATGTCCCATCCGTTATCACTTTTTCGTATTCTCCGAGTATTATACAAATTTTAACAATTAACTATGATGTGTATTACCTCAAACTAACTTTAGATCTGAAATTTTAAATCTTTCATCGCATACTGAAGGAATTGAGATAAACTAATCTATTATTTTGGTAACGGATGGACCACTCAAATCGAATCTTAGAAGTTCATAAAAAAGAATTGCAAACCAAACAATTCTTCTGTATTCTAGATGAATAAGTAGACAAATAAGTGTAGATTTAATTAAATATTTTAAATTAGTAATCCAGTACTTTTACTAATTAATACAAGACCACAAAAATACCATAACAATCAAAAGTACTTTGTGTTACTTGATGCCCTGAAGAAAAATTGCTGAAAAGTAAACTAAAAATAAATATTTTTATTAAATTTTGTCTGTCTTACAAGTAATGGAATATATATTAAATAGCTGAATTGTTAAATATAGCTATTAAAAAAAATTATTTTAACAGTTTGGGTTATCTTATTTTGGAATGGCCGTACTATGCGGCCATCCATCTTCCTTACTTTTTCTCGCGGAAGGGATTGTAGCGGAAATTAGGAGGGATGAGGACAAGTAGGGAAAGTATAGTGAGGGGAAGTAGAGAAAGTAGAAATGGGTGGGGAGGAAAATTCCGCAAGAGGAAGTATGGGATGGGGGAGTAAGAGGAGGGGGTCACGGGTAGTATGGATGGAGCAGGAGTATTGGGGTGGGGTTTAGAAGGCATGAATTTTAGAAGGAGTGTTGAGAGGGTATAAGTGGAGGAGGTCATAAAGGTGGGGTGGAGGGGTTATAAGATATGACTTATAAGATATGACTTAATTAACGTATTAATAGGTTAGAGAATCGTTTTTTTAGGCGAAAGACTCTATTATTTAAATTTTAACTGAAATGAAATTTTCGGATTAGTTTTGCTTGATTTATGACCAAAAGGTTAAGAGTATATATTTTCTTAAATTTGAAGTACTGTTTTGAGGCAAAAACAAGTCTTGACAAAAGAGGCACTTTCCATATGGGTTGTCAGGAACAAGAGATTGTGAGAGGCTGCGATGATTCTGAGAATTGCATAATAAGAGATGTAAGGAGTCGCGTGGGTAGGACGCATTGCACACACTTATGCGGGGAAGTGTGGTCACGCGTGGTGCGAGGGTCAGGCAGGTGCGTGCAAAGGGTCAAACCTCAGACTGTAAGTGTACACTCATACCTTCCTTTTTACTCACCATGCGAGCCTCCCCGACCCAGGTACTTACATACTACACACTACACGCACTAATGAGATTCAGTGCATACTTGGCGAACGCCTACATTCACCGAGCGAAGTCGCTTCTTCGCGGAATTCTCGACCTTTTCGATTGACTAATCTTTGAGAGCTGGACAATTTTATAAAATTCTAGAATATCACATTTTTCCGAGAATGCGCATAAATATTTCTTACAATTTCTACAGTATTTATTTTACCAACATTTTTCAATTTTCACATAATTCTTCCTTGCTTTCTACTTTTTAATAAATGATCCTTAGCGAAAAAAAGTTTTTACCAGAAAATGAAACTTTTCTGCAACTGTAATTTGTTGTTAAAACTTTCACAAAAGTGTACAAAATGTAACAAAAATGCAATTAATCACAAATAGATAACTTTTTATTGTATTTTTGTATAAAAAGAGCAAGTGAAAACGATAATGTACAAATTTTCATATTTTGGACATTTTTAAACTTTTCAAGAATAATTTTTAGCTTTGTTCTTAAAACCTACAAGCCGCTATATAGTGGGTGGAAACGGCAATTCACTCTTCAAAATCCATTACAGCCTAAATTCTTGACTGATTTTAATGTTTTTTTAGAAGCTCAGTAATGATTTCTGCAGAACTCTTCTGGAATTAATTATTTAATCTAATAAAACGTCAAAATTGGACATTTTACAAATATTTTTTTTCTAAAGAAACGACTTAAGAGGCGTCTCTATCCTTTAGAATTATTTCGAATATAATTTAGGTGAATAAATATTCGGTTTAAGATTTAAACTAATTTTTATAAACAATGTATACAAAAAATTATGTCTACACGGTGCTCAGACGCGAAAGAACTTTATCTTGATTTAAAATGCATGACTCTCTTGTATGAGTAGTATTTAGAATGGTCGGCATTAGTTAACAATTACCTTTATTAAAAATATTCTAATAAAAAAATTGTTTTTTCTCGAATTATTGTTTTTCTCATCCTACAACTTTTTAATTAATTGCAAATTATGATAAATTGCTTCAAAAAATATAAATGTTAATATAAATATTTTTATTTTTAATAATAATATGATAAAAGTTGAAAAATGTCGCGTTTTTTTATAAAAAAAAAATTCTGTTCAATCTTGTTTTAACTACCTCAAAGGTTATATTAATTTAAAAAAGTGTGGCACTAACACTCTGTCTTTATTGTTATTGTTATTGTTATTGTTATTATGAAATATTTCCACTATACATTAATATATTTGTATTATCTTCTGGGTTAAGAATTACATAAAGTCCATGTTTTGGAGAATTTTCATCCAATTATTGATATAGAATGAATATAAATGTTATACAAAGTTTTTTATTATATCATTACACGTAATTGTTTATTTATGTTACGTCACTAATTGGGTCCGTAAAAACAGAGACGCACATATACTGTGTGTAACTTTTTAAATAGAATTTAATGATACTGTCAATTTTCCATATCCAAGTGTTTTTAACAAACTGTTTAAACAATTACAAAATAATTTTTTTTCTGAAAAATCATCTAGTAGTATTTTAAAAATAATATTATTTCATGGCAATTACATGGTAATGGCAGAGGACGAGTTTTTATGATATTTATCTCGAAAAGTATTAACTTTTTTTCTAGAATCTCGAAATTATTTTTTTGTCTTTTTTTTAAAGCTCGAATGTTAAGAACTTTTTTTAATTCTTTTAAGAGTGGTTTTCCTCGACACTTATTTATTATATAAATAAATAAAAAATATGTAGCTTACTTAAAAAACCAATCGTGATTTTTTTTATTTTCAACAGCTCATGAGATTTTTTAAAGAGGAAACAGAATTAAATTCAAACAGAAAGCTATTATAGAGGAGCCAATATGAACAAATTAACACATCACTCAATCAGAGCGACCTGTTTAATCAGGATAAATTGTCCAGAATAATGATAGAGTTGCATCTACTAAATTCAAAATTGACATGCGTGTGAGATTTGTCATTACTTTAAGCGTTTTGATTGGATAATCCAGCCCTCCCTATTTTCATCATGTCGTTTTGTCTATTTTAAAAATCAAATTTTTAAGGATCAAAATAAATAACAATGTCATTGTGAGTTAAAAAAAAATACTTTTCTTAATGGAAAAACTAATGTTTCTTTCACTTATAACGTAAAATATCAATTTTTTGCTAAGTTAATAAATTATAAATTATTCTAAAATCTTTTTCAAGTTGTATAATAAATTCTATAAATTTTTTATTCATAGGAGTTTGGCTGGACAGATGCAGAAAAACATCTCTGTATTTCGAACATCTAGTTGATCTATATTTTGAGGTCTTGGAAAATATGAAGGAATTTAGTTTTTTAATTTATTTTATAGACGATCACACACTCTATGAAAACAGCATAATGAAAAATATATGTTCGAACATAATACACATGTATACGTTTTTTGCACTTATTTCATGAGATCGGATTATATTTGATTGTTAAAACAAATTAATGTAGTTAAAATAAATACTAGGTCAAGTTAATTTTTTTAAACATTCATGTGCCTCATAAAATGAAAAAATTAAAATTTTTTAAAGCCACTGATTTGAACTATAGTCATTTAGAATTCAAAAACATATATATGCATGAGGAGTAGACGAACACAATATCATAAATTAATTTTCTTTTTAAATTATAATGCTTTTTTATCCCCAGGGTAAATTTCAACGGAAATAAGAAAGTGACCTATGCGAAATTTCACAGACACCCCCAAAATCCATCTTTCATATTTTTTTCTTAAAAAATAGAAAAACAAACCTTTTTAACACAAATTGTTCATATTATTGTGGCGAAAAAACACGAAGCTATAGAATCAAAAATATTTCAAACTTTTAAATTTTTTTCGATTTATTAAAATAAAGAAGCAAAACGACTTCGAAGGAGGCAAGAAACGGCTTTATAAAAAAATGAAGAGAAATAAAAGTACAGAATTTATCAACAAGAGAAATAGTAATGGGGAAATGCTATATGAGGCAGACGGGATACTAGACGCTTTCAGAGACTATTTTATGGGACAATCCAGAGATGAAGCTATAGGACACCAGAACTGCGATGTACAACACAATGCGTTAGAAAACTCTATTGAAAAAGTCTGTGTCACTGAGGCTAAGGATATAATCCAGAACTTGAAAAACGGTAAGCTTCCTGGGTGGACAGTATTAACGCTGAAATGGTTAAACACGGTGGTGAGTACATACCACATAGACTGTGCGAACTGATAATCTATGCATCGAAGTAGGAGAAGTCCCCGGTGATTGGAAAAGAGTGATTATCGTACCAACATACAAAAGAAAGGGAGATAAAAGAGACTGCCATAATTACAGAGGGATCAGAGTATTAAGTGCCGTAAGTAAAATATACTCAAGAATACTTATTCGTAGGGTAATGAAAATAACAGAAGAAAAGATTTGGGAAGTCCAAAGTGGGTTTATGCCAGGAAGGTCATGTACGGATCAAATATTTAGCTTAAAGCAAATCACAGAAAAAAGTTTGAGAGTAGGAAAAACAGTTTTCGGTGCATTTGTTCACGCGTTAGACAAGGATGCATTATGTCTTCATGGCTATTTATATTATTTATGGACAAGTGTTTAAGAAAGGCTGTTTTCGACGAAGATAGTGTGAATATCGAAACAACGAGGGTACGTGGGTTAGCGTTCTGATGGCCAAAGTGGCTAACGAGATCATTCTTAAAGAATGTGGTGCGGAAGAGACGCTAGTTGACGCTAGTTGAGAAATCGGTTAAGATGGTTCGGGCATATTGAGAGAATGAAGGATGAATGACTAACGAAACAAGTGTATCAAGGTAAAGTAAATGGCAGCGTGCCCAGAGGCAGACCGTGGAAAGAATGGTTAGAATGTGTGAATGAGACCCTAGTTAGAAGGGACATAAGAAGCCATAGAAACACGAGAGCCTGCATGAAAAAATGCATGGACGTGAAAGAAGCTAGAGAAGTATGCCAGGACAGAAAAGTATAGCGGCAAATATTTAATAAAAAGAGTTCCAGTAGAGTGAATGACGCCTGAAACAAAGGACCTTGGATACTGATGGACCCTAATAGGGAACCTCCCATGACGACTTTGTAAGGATTTTCACTTGAGGTGATTGCTAGAGAGATTGATCAGTAACCTAGGTCGGAGCAGTGTTGCGGAATGAACGAGTTATTTAAATAAATAATACGAGAATTCTTGATCAATTTAAAAATTCTACAACCCCTTCCTCACACTACTCCCTTCCCTATTGAGTGAGTCACGCCTACCCCGTAAGGGAAAAGGCTTAATGGTGTAAAAATAATAAAGAAGAATTTAATGAAATTTTCTTAATTTAATAATTTTTTCTGTTATTATATCTAAAGTGCTTTAATTTCGCATGTAATAAAGAATCGAACGCAAATTTATCATATTATTATCAAGAAATAATTGGATTGAAAAAATATCATTAAGTTGTTGTTAAATTTGTAAAAATCGGGGGAAATAAGAAATTTCGGTATATGTTCAATTTAATGCATCTATAAAAAAACTTTTGTTGACCATAAAACAGAATTTGGGGGTCATGAACAAATCTCGTAAAGGACACTTATTTTTAGCTCCGCTAAACTAACAATGTCTCCTGTGTCTTATATAGGGATATGTTAAAAGTTTGATTTTGTAACACAGTGTTATAGACAGCAGAAATCTCCCAGGATTTTAAAATGAGGGGAAGTAACGAAAGATAATAATCGAAGAATGATTCAGAAAATTTCAAGAGATTTAAAAAAGTTCAATTAGAAACACTAAAATCTTCAGGAGATTTGATGGCTTCAGAAAGGATGTAATAGAATTTAGGGGAAACTGTGCAAGAGTATTCCACTCTAAAGAGTACATTTTAATATAATGTGTGCAAAAATATGTGTCAATAATTTTTATTACAACATTTGGAACAATATTTAGCATAACTGAACAAAATTTTGCCCATTTGTCATGAGGAACAAATTTTTGTTAGATTTTTGCATAGTAATTAAAGTATAAAACTTAATGAATAGGATGTTTCAAGCCGCAGTCTTTCCGTTTCATATTTACAGTTATTAAAATAAATTAAATTTTCAACCAAGAATGACGATATAACTTTAAGAAAATATTTGAGTTTCCAAATTAAAAGTGGAATTTTCAGCACAGAAAGACACAATCAAATATTTGAATTTTCAAGAATAAAAGAAAAATTATTTCAAGACAGTTGAGTTTTCATCAATAATTGCAAGATGACGTTTTAACCAAAAATTAAATAGTTCACTTTTCAGATAAAAACTCTGGTAACAAAAGTTTTGAACAAAAAACGAATATTAAACAAAAATTTGAAATTTGCAAGCCAGAAGGTTAATTTTTGTAGAAGAAGTTTAATTTTCTATCAAGAAGCACGAATTCTTCTTAAACAAAATTGTTTATTTTTGACCAGAAAGATGTCTTTTCGAGCAAAAAGATTAAATTCCTACAAAAAAAAAACTAATTCTGAACAAAATAGATGATTATTCGACAAAATTATTTAATTTTAAAGTCAAAAAGGCGATTTATCTACAAAAAGAAGTTTAGTTTATAACAACAAAAATCTGATTTTTAGCCGAGAAGTTCAGTTTTTAACGAATCAGTTTAATCTTCTAAAAAAGCGTAGAATTTTTTGCATAGAAGTTAATTTCTACCAAAAATGACGAATTTATAAGAAAATACATGAATTTACACCAAAAAGTTGTACTTCAAGCAAAGCAAGATAAGTTTTCAAACAAATAGTTGCATTTTAAACTGAAAAAAGATACATTTTTAACCAAAAATAAAATAGTTTAAATGTCAGTTTAAAATCTTCATTTTTAAGCACACACGAAACGAGCTTTCTTGAAACGAGGTAAATTTTCAAGCAAAGAGATAAACCTTCGACTAAAAAAATTAATTTTTGATAAAGTATTTCAATTTTTGAAAAAAAACGAATGGTCTTTAACAATGTAGTTGCATTTTAAACAAAATAATCAAATTTTTTATCCAAAAAAAATACATTTTGTAACTTAAACGAGATGAATTACGATGAAAAAATATAATATTAGTCTTTTTAATAAAAAAATTAAACTTTTATCCAAAAATATTGTTCAAGTTTCTTTTTGGGTTTAAACTCCTAATTTTATCTACACTGAGTGAAATTTCGGGATATTAATTCAAAGCACTACTCCCTAATTTTATTACGCTTTGACGCGACAGCTCGGAACCCTTGCTCTTAAAGCATGGGTCTCAAAGTTTCAGGGACTAGGCCACGCCTCTTTGCTCTCAGGTCTCGAATTTTATACTTTTAGATCACAGAATCCGTGACTTTAAATCACGCCACATTCAGATATCACTGTTGAAAATGCTTGCAATTTTAATATATATTTAATATAGGTGTTTATATTAAATTTAAACCTACAGTATACGAAATCATAATTAAGAGACCCTGTGTATTCAATTTCGTATACCGCATATTGATCATTTATTAGAAAAGACAGATATTTTCACTTTACACGAATTGAAAACGATTTTGGCAGTAATTTTCAATCATACATAATAAAACATAATACATTTCCTAAATAAACATAAAAGTGACTTGTTTTTAAGTTGAAAAGTTTAAATAAGAAATGCATTATAAACCTAACCCCAAGCACATGTGCTGACGTTAAAATTCCATCATTTACAGCGAATTCTATAAAAAATTCCAGCTGTGTGTTGCACTTTAATTACAAGTAAGTATTTAGTCGACGAATGACTTTAATCACATGTATATTAAATTTCCGACAGATTTTTATAACAGAGATTCTAACAATTCTTTCCGTGGTCTGCCTCTGGGCACACTGCCATAATTGCAAAGTCTAATTGAAGTCCTGATGATCTACTAGTTACATTTCCTCGTTTCCATAATGGCATAGGCTAAACGCTAATGATCTTCAGAACGATTAATCATTGTCTTGTCGGCAAAACCATCTGATGACAAACATACAATCAACCAGATGAACTCAACAGTGATGTGAGAAATGCATCTCGTTCGTCATAAACCGACAGACACATATTTCCTTATTAGATAGTTCTACATTCCATATCCTCTTTATCATCTAACGAAAACTGCTAGAAAGCTCTAACAAATCAAAAATAAACTTTAGTGTAATTCACGCAATGAAAAATATTCAGTTGATAATCCATAATTTAGAAAAAACATATATTATATGTATTTTTTATATATTCAAAAATCATATGCATTAAAATTCAAAATCGATTAGTGAACAAGAATAGGGTGACATTTATTCCACCAATAAATTCTTCATTTAAGACTGAATATGATAACAAGATGGCAAAGAGTAAAGAGGCTCCACTTCTACTATAATCATTAGTCTTCCAGCCTGAAAGGCAAAAAGGAGGAAATTATCCTCGCGATGCTCATGGCGTTCGCGACGGCTATATAGCCGCGAGTAAGGAATTAAATTAGTATTAATCTACGGCACAGAGCCAACAAAATTCCCAGCTTCACTACAGCTATCTGCATAATTTTAGATTTCACAGCTTCCTCAATTTTTTCAGACCTTTTTGCAAATTCGCGTCTCGTGCGAAGCCACCTTCGTTGTTGCGTGATAATAATACAAGAGCAGTGTAGGTGTACCCGAAGATCTCTCAATCTTCCGTTGCACGTTCTCGTCGAAGAATGAAGAAATATGTAAGATGAGTTACCGAGAACACGTGCATACCTGTAATTTTAAGGCCCTTTTAATCCAGACCTGATAAAAATGCTGAAAAAACATTCCAAAAAGGAAAGATACAATTTTAAATTTTTAAAGTAAAATTAAGATTTTCGTTGGAATTGACAATCAATTTGAACTGGACCTGTGCACTGTACAACATGATTCTCTGATGATATTTTTAAGGAATTTATGATACTTTCAATAATTACAAAGATTTTATGAATTTTATAAAAGGTTCTCTTTTTACTGCTATTTTAAAGGAGTTTATGATAATCATATTTTTAAATAAGGTTTGGTGTTTTTTTATTTTGTTTTCCTTGCCGCACGGTTACAGCAACATCTATTACATTAATGGACTGAATATTTTGACTGCAGCTGTTAGGTAATATTTTATAAAGTTATTTTTCATGAGCACACACACACACACACACACACACACACACACACACACACACACACACACACACACACACATATATATTATACTGTGTCAGATAAGAAAAACTTTTCTTTTTTTTTTAATAAATGTGCTTAAAAAGTTTCTTTGACACACAAAAAATTCTCCCAAAATTTCAGCTCGATATTTCAAAAATTGAGCTGGCGCATGGACAGATTTTTATTTTCTTATTTTTAAAATAATTATGAGCACAAATTTTTGTTTGAATGTTTGTTTAGATATTCCTACAGGAAATTCAATTCTCTACAAAAAGTTGCTTCCAAAATTTTTCCGTGAATTCAATGAAAAAAAGTTATAGTGCGTAGAAAAAGAGGAAAAAATGAAAATGCAAATTATAGAAAGATATATTTTTTTTATTCATTCATAGAGGTCAATTAAGTTTTTATATTTCATTTATTCACTTTCTTAACGCTTGCATTGACTTTGTTTTTAATTTATTTCTGACTTTTGATTTGTACAATTTATATAATTTTGTTTATTGCTAGACGGAAAAAATTTGCGATGTTGCTGCACAATTTTCCACAAATATTGTTTTTGATCTTCATTTTTAGTTCCAAACTGATTAAATTC
>JAAAKG020146849.1:0-10586 GCA_010014905.2 Druon quercuslanigerum
TATGCGCCAGAACTATTTCTAAAAGTTATCAGGAACTATAGAACTATTCAAAAGGATGTCAGAACTCTAGAAAAAAAATTCTAAAATTTCAATGTGGGGGGCCAACTTCACACGCATGAACAAATTGAATTTCAATAAGAAGTTGAGTGAAGGAGGTACTTCACCCTGTAGATATAAATTGTTTCATTAGGAATGTTCGTTATTCTGGAGAAACTTGAAATTTAATATTTTTACATTAAAATATCTAAAATTGTTCCATAGTTTTTGAAATTAAACAATTATTATTTAAACCATTTTAGACTAACAAAAAGTATTCTCCTGAACTTGTAGAATTACAAGCAAAATATTGAGATAATTTCATATTAAAATGTTTTAAATTAGGCAAGTTTAAATTATGAGCGCTTGAAGTTGAACGAATGTGAAATGGAAAAGTAAATTCTTGAGTTCTGAATCGTTTAAGGGATCTGTTTCACGCCTAAATTCCACAATGTCGAGAAAGGACGTTTTTCCAATAAGAGTTTCTCAGTATTGAAACTCAGTAAGATCGTGATTATTCCGACGATTTTAATTCAAACATTAACAAATTTTATTAGCCGTTCAAATTTTTAGATGAAACCGCGAGAAGCTTCTTTTAAGCTAGTGTTCACCTTGAAAAGTTAAAGAATACTCATGATTTTCTGTCACAGGAAAGACAAAAAAATGTTGTCGAAAATCAAACTGGCATCATTTTATTAATTCAATTTGATTAATGTTGAAAAATCTTTCTTCCTTTGACTCAACCTTCTAAGATTTTTTTATCGCCGAGTGATACAACTTCAAAGCCAGGTGTCAGGACTTTTTTCCCCGACTTTAGTAGCATATAAAGTGGAATTTTGTCATGGGAAAATTCGAAGTATTGGACAACAAAAAATAATGATCTGGGCTTGATATGACAGAAAAATTGGAAAATTTTCAGGCCGAAAAAATTCATCAGAATATCTCGTGACGATTACTTTAATCCGGAAGAACATAATTTGAGTAATACTCCAGAACGAGCTGAAAAGGCATGTGCTTATGATCTCGACGATACCGACATTGCTTGGCTTGATGTTCTAAATGGTGAAAGAGCACAGGTAATTTTCCAAACAATTCTTCAAAATTAGTAATAGATATCTCTTTCAAACAAGTTTTTAGATATGAAAAACAGCCAGAAAAGTCAGGAAAAATATCTTTTAATTTTGTGAAAATAAAATTACTGTAATCTTCGAGTTGTTTTTAAGCACCCCATAATGCCTTTAAAAAAATGTTGCTACTTGAGAAATAAAAATAATTTGAACCATGAATTTCTTCAGGCTGGCCAGTTGGCAGTTTCCGAGGCACAACTTGAACGAGTCATTCAGGAACTTGAAGTTAATTGCTATCAGAGGATACAAGCGATCCTCAAAAATGAAGAGGGCCTCGGCATCGAGTACGATGAGAACGTCATTTGTGACGTTTGCAGATCGGTAAGTTCATCTCCGAAATTCGGTATCTATGAATAAGATTTTAAACTTCCGTCCAAAGTTGACACAGTAAACCTCAACAGAGGCTCAACTATTTTTTAGTTTCAAGATAAATTCGTACAAATTTAGGATCCCATTATCTAAATTTCAGTATTGTGTCTGAAATGCAGACTAATTTGACTAAATTTAATGCCTACAATTTTTAATACTTTTTTTTTTACTGTGCAAAATTCCAATCCAACCAGGGCAGGTTTTTCACGCTCATGAACCATATTTTAAGGAACTTCTCAGTTGAATTTATATTAGAAATTGCCTATTCGCCAATGAAAAATAGGAAAGAAAAACAGTCATTCCTACAAATATATATATTTATTGAAAAATCTTGATTGAAAAATCTTGATTGAAAAATTCTTTCTTTAATTCTCAAAATGTATTCCTATCTTTCTATTCAACATAATTAAAAATAATGCTGAATCAAAAAAAAAAATTTTGAAGAGGAAAAATGATTCATAAAAAAAGTTAGGTTAAAATGAAATACAAATCGAGAAACTAACGATCTTTATAATTAGTTTTCTATTTTTTAAAGAGAAACAATAGATCAAAACCTGACTAAAAACATTAAATATGTTTATCCTCTTGATCTGCAAGAATACTAGTCTCGACTTAATATTAATATGATAATATAATATTAGAACATTTAATATACTTATTTCGTGATTTGTATTTATAGACGTATAGAGTTTATTTGTCAAAATGTTATGAAACTTAAGTCCCATCAAATCCATATAAGGCTTTTCGTATATTTAAAAAAAAATGAAAAAGGAATTAATTTTTTGCTGTCCCGACAGAATTAGAGGGTAACTTCACCCTAAAAAAGAGAATTAAAACAAATTAATTAGTGAAAAAAGATTGACATTTGAATAATTTTGTGGAAGTATTGTTTTAATTGCCGTTGAACATTAAAGTACTTATAGTTCCCTAGAATTTTCTCATATCGAAAAAGTATATGTAGCCCTAATTTCCCCTCAAAAACAACACATTTTGCCGATGCAAGATTCTACCTCTTACAGGATAAAACCGTCCTGGTTTTAAACGGAATTGGCCAGTTTTTGAAATCGTTCATTATAATTTGATCAATGAGACAAGAATTTTAAAGATGACTTTTTTCGTAACAGCCCGATTCAGAGGAGGGAAACCTAATGGTTTTCTGTGATTCTTGTAATATTTGCGTACATCAAGCATGTTACGGTATCACTTCTATTCCTGCGGGACAGTGGCTATGCAGAACGTGCAACTTGGGTCAGCGACAGAAAACTGTGTGTGTTTTGTGTCCAAACATGGGCGGTGCAATGAAATGTACGCGAGCTGGCGATGAGTGGGCGCATGTCTCTTGTGCTCTCTGGATTCCGGAAGTCAGTATTGGCTGCGTTGAGAAGATGGAGCCGATTACAAAAATATCCAGTATTCCGGTGAGTTTTTGTATTTTTTCTTTGGTCTTCCAAATTCTTCTAAAGATCATGTTTAATAAAATTGAATTTTGTCTTATTTTTGTAAATAATATCTGAATATAGCAAAGTCGATGGAACCTCGTTTGCGTACTATGTCGTGACCGCGTTGGTGCCTGCATCCAGTGCAGTATAAAAACGTGCAAAACTGCATATCACGTAACATGTGCTTTTAAGTACGGACTTGAGATGAGAGCTATCATCGAGGATGAAATGGCCGATGATGGTGTCAAGTTAAGGGTAAGGTCTAAAATAGTTTTTGATGGCTCTTTATTTACCTATTCTCTCCTTATTTTTCTATTCCCCCTTTTACTCCTTTTTCTACCTTTAATTAAAAAAATGTCCTAAAATTCCTAAAGTAAGTTTTCAATTTCAAGTATTTCCTAAACGATTTATTTGCTAATTCTACAGTAGAAAATTAAAAAAAACTTACTCTTAAAACTTGATTTTACGACTGAAGCTCGAAGATGAGAAATGGTATGAACCAAAATTAATGTTGTCCCGAAAATAAACGTAGGGTAAACAGGGGTATTGCCGACACCCTTCTAGTGAATGACACTGCAATGCAAATGCTTTTAATAAAAGTCCAGAAATATAAAATAGATACTTGTACATGTATAAATATTCTATTATCAATGTAATTTGTATTTTAATATTGATTCAGCACAAAAGTACTGAATTTATATGTATTAAATAACATTTGTATTGCCACGTACAGACAAACATCTTGACACTAAAAAATTAGCTGTGTTAATTTGAAACTGCACTTAAAGTTAGAAGATTTTTTTTCTAATTTTGTAGTACTTTCAGAGGTTAGATGATTATGTTTTGAAATATAATTATATAAATATTACTTTCACATTTGAGGAGATTTAATATATTTAAAGTATTTGTATCGTACCTTCAAAACCAGTGAACGACATACGTATCTCTCAGTGAAGGACACCCAAAAGAAGGAAGTTTTTAGGGAATTATACGTTCTTTTTATTGACGCCCATGTTGCTATGATTGATATTTGTCTTCTTTATTCCTAGGACATCGCCTTCTAAGAATCTTTAATGTTGAATATCTTCTTAATTGATTTTGGATTTCCTAACCCCAAAAATTAATCACCGACACCCCAGAATGAATCGGCCAAATTCGTGAACTAATTAGATGAACATAACCGCACAATATTGAAGGTGCTTCTTCTCAACAAAAAGTTCGTCTTTTGTTCTAAAAACTCCCATAATTATGCAAAATTATGTTCTTTACTGTCTAAAGCAACGAAATTACATAATATTTCTTACAAATAACTTTCTAAATTCGTTTAAATTAAAAATCAGTACCGGTGTCGTTTACTAAATGTGGGGTGTCGTTCACTGCATTTGAATAAATTATTTAAAAATAAATATAACAGTAGTTGGGCAAAGAATAATTATATTACTGAGTACTGTCTGGAAACGGAAAAAATCTGCCCTTTCAGATGAATTCATCTTCGTTACCAACCAATAAGCATATCAATTAATATTCTCCTATTTGTAAAAATGTTTTCTTAAGGTGTCGGTAAAACCCCTGTTTACCCTATTAGCACCTTAAAAAAGTATAATTAATTTGAAGCTAAGTCAATTTTAATCTCACGGCTCTAAAGTTTCAAAAGCCAACTATCATGTATGTTTCAATTTTTTCAACAGTCATATTGCCAGAAGCATAGTAGAACGAACACAAAAGACAAAGTCGGTGTTGGAGGAGGTGCTGGTAATAGTAGCACGAAAGGCGGTTCAGATTCGGAAGATGGCGAATCTAGAAAACGAAAGCGTAAAGAGATGACTTCTGAGGAGAAAAATCAGGCGCGCGCTGCTAAGTAAGCACAGAGTTTAAATTTTATATTATAAATATATTTTGCTTAGTTATTTCTTGTACAAAGTATATTTTGAAATATTCTCTACTTAAGGTACAAATTTAATTTATCTAGATTACAAGCAATTGAAGCAGAGTTTGACAAGCACGTGAGTCTAAATCACGTAACGTCTCAGCAATTAGACGTTGACCCAGACGCAATTGTCTATATTTACAACTACTGGAAGTTAAAAAGGAGGGTTCGTATTTTAAAAATCCCCCAATTTTATTTTCTATATATTCTATAAAAAAATCTAAATTTTATATTTTACAGGCCGGCAATAACAAACCTCTTCTGGCTCCGCAATGTGGCGAACTCTCGGGTGCAGGTGCGCGGGCTCAAGGTCAGGCGGCGGACAATGAAAAGATGAAAACATTCGTCCAATTGCGTCAAGACTTGGAGCGAGTTAGAAATCTCTGTTATATGGTTAACAGGCGAGAAAAACTTTGGCGATCATTATTGAAAATTCGGGAGCAAACTTTCCATAAACAGGTTAAGATTATGGCTGGCCCACCTTTACCACCTACCATGGCTGCTGCGGTCTTGTCGGCTAACCATGGACCCTCCATCTACGATCGTCTTTTATCGCATCCAGACGTTCAAGACTACCCACGAAGTATAGAATCACTACTGCTTAGGATATCGGGCGAGGAGTCCCCAACGCTTTCATCTAGCGACGAAAAGAAGGTTCAACCGGACTTCAATGGAGCCTCCAAGAAGAAGATATTCTTCAATGGCTCGGTGAGGAGAAAAAGCTCGTATGCTAACGAAGCGTCCTCGTTAAGCAGTAGTGAGACAGACGTAAAACCACCACCGTTCAAATCGTCAGGAAAGTCACCGAGTAAATCACCCGCAAAATCTCTTAACAAATCCGCGAGCAAGTCTAAGGCCGTCAAAGTCAAAGCGGAAGACTCTAGCACCGAAGAGGAAGCGATCGCCTCGATGAAATCGAAGCCTGTCAGGAGGAAGTCGAAAAAGACTAGCGCACCTGACCGACCTCGAAAATCCGTTCGTGACAGTAGTGAAAGTGACAAACTCGACACGAGTGGCGCTAGATCGCTAGCTCTGGAGCACATGGAGAGAGAACTCGATGTTTCATCGGGAAGTGACAGCGACGACCTGCTGCCTCCATGTAACGCGAATCCCACAGCGAGACATGGTCCGACCTCCATCTCAGCTATCTACTCTTCGGATTCCGATTCGCAGGAGTACGCTTCACATTCCGGTGTTTTAATTACTAAAGCTGCCGTGAAGGAATTTTCGGCCGCGGATCTCTCAAAGAACTCACAGAAATCCTATGCTGGCAAGGAGTCGCGGCAAGATCACACGGAGGACGGAGGAAAGAACAAAGAGAATCTGAAGACTGCAAAGAAGAAAGAGTGCCTGCCATCTACGCTTATAGTTCCACAAAGACAGGCTGCGAAGAAAGCGTCCGAAATTATGCAGCGCTCGCAGGGTAAGAAAGAATCGACGGTGGAAACCTCGGAGGTAGTGAAGTCAACTCCTGAGGAGAAACCTGAAAGGCCTGAGAAAGCTGAGAAATCTGTGAAACCAGCGAAAGAAAAAGCACCTTTAAGGAAGCAGAGAGAGGGAAGAGGCGGTAAAGATGGGAAGAACAATGACATATATGACTTTGAAAAGGAATACGGTGATGGTTCTGAGATTCTTGCTTATGTTCCGCAACGTCAAGCAGCGAAAAAAGCCGCTGAGCACATCAAGAGTGGCATGGGCGCTAAGGTTGCCCTTCAACCTGAGCCAGAAACTTCGGAGATCAAACCGAAGAAAGATTCGCCTGAGGCAGCCAAGAAGAAAGAGCCGCGAAAAGAAGAGTCCCCGAAAAAAGAGCCGCGAAAAGAAGAGTCACCGAAGAAAGAGCCAAGAAAAGAAGAGTCTTCGAAGAAAGAGTCAAGAAAAGAAGAGTCTTCGAAGAAAGAGCCAAGAAAAGAAGACCCCCCGAAGAAAGAGATAAGAAAAGATGATTCTCCGAAGAAAGAAGAGTCGACGAAAAAACCTAAAAAGTTCGTGCAAGAGAACAAAGCACCTGAGGTGCACTCGAGCAACAGTGAGAGTAGTACCTCTAGTAGCTGCAGTAGTTCTTCGGAAAGCAGTAGTGATACTGATGAAGATAGAAATTCGACAAAGGATCAAGCACTCTCTTCGAGCACATCTTCTGAGAGCGACTCCAGTCAGCAAACCAAGAACAAGACTCCGGTCAAGCGCCAGATGAACAAGTCTGCTGATTCCTTTGATGCTAATAAGAAAGCACAGTTGGCGGGGCGGAAACTCAAAAAGCTGCCGGACAAGAAGCTTAAAACTTCCGACGGGCGGCATGGACCCGAGTTTCAGCCGCCGCCTACTGAGAGAGAGGAACCAAGCAGATCCACGGTGCTCAGAGAGCAACAACCACTCAGCAAAAAGACCGAACACCGTGACGCTACCAAGAAGTCATTTCCCGTACCAATACAGCAACAACAGCACCAGCGTCAATACGAAGAACACCAGCAACAGCAACCTGAATCAACATCATCATCTAACCAGAGTGTGCACAGTCGGTCTCGAGATAATGATGGGCCAAGAAATTTATCTGGGCCCAAACCTACAAAGAAGTCGAGTCAGCCCACCAAGCCCCAACAAAGCACGTCCAGGAACAAAGAGGAAAGCCCCTCAAGTAGAGCAAAACCTGAAGCTCGAAAGCGAAAATCTAGTGAAACACCCCAAAAAGAGGAGAAGAGTAGCAAAGAGGCGCCTTTGGTCAAGAAACTGGAAAAAAGGGTGAACGAGAAATACAAGAAGAAACTCGATGAAGAGAGGGAATGTAGAGAAAGGTCGATAGAACGGGAAAAAGAGCCTGATAAAGAGAAACTGAAAGAGAAGCTGAGTGAAAAAGAAGATAAAGACGCAAAGAAAATAGATAAAGACAAAGATAGGGAGAAAGATAAAGAGAAATGCGTGACCCAGTCTCCGAAACAGTGTAGAAATGAGGCGGCAGCAGATGTAATTTCGAAAGCGGATGACAAGAAAGTGAAGAAATCGACAAGCAAGAGCGCGATCAACATCCTGGAGGAGATAAACCAGAGGAAAGCTGAGAGACCTCACAGCACGAAAAAGTCGTCCAGGGGTTTGGAAAAGCTTTTGGAGAAACGCGAACATCTTGACATGTTATCTAGGAATAAAGACGCCGCAAAACAGAAAACTCAACAGGAAAATGTCGAGAAGGAGCAGAAATCAAAACCGATTCCGGATCAAGTTTCGAATGACGAGGACAAAAAGAACAACCCGAAAAAGGAAGTCACAGTTTGCAGTAAATTGGAACAGGAGGTTGCAAAACGAGATTCAGAGGAGACAGAGGCAGAGAGGTCAATCGAAAGGCGATCATGTGACCAAAGATCAAGTGATCGAAGATCCAGTGACCTAAGGTCGAGCGATCGGAGGATAGACGAGGCTGTCGCTAGTATTCAACAAGAAAGCGGGGCTAGGAATAAAGAAGCACCGAAGGAGGTACGAGAAAACGAAAATCTATTCTCCAAACCAGTTGCTAATAAACTGAACGTAAACGAGATTATCGAGAAAGAGAGTCAAAAACGAAGAAGATCGATTAATCAAAGATCGATATTCTCGCCTCAACATGGCAGCAAAGATCCGAGCGTTTCGGAGCTGTTCGACTTTGATCATGACCTTCTAACGGATGATATGGTGAATGACGATGGCTTCAGTATACCTCGAGACGTCGAAGAACGCGCACCGCCTCTTTCATTTCAATTTGCTAACGAACTGTGGTTTAAGGAAGACTCCAAAGAAGACAGCGCGAGGGAAACTTTGAACCTTGTAGAAAAGCTTCGAATGGGCCTTAACAAAAAGTCGACTACCAACCAGTTTGAAGGGGATCCTGCATGCGATGATGAGCTGAAAAAGGAGGAGAGACTTGCAGAAAGTACAAAGGAACATCACCCTAGGCCAGAAAAGGAAGCAAATATGGTGGAAGAACAGACACGCCCATCCGAAATAAAGAGCAACGACGTTATTCAAATAAGTGAAAATACCAGCTACAAGAACTATAACTACGAGAACAAACAGAAGTCCTGCTATGAGAATAGTGGGGAGCCCCCTTATGTTCCTTGCAGTAATGAAGATCTTGAAAGCGGAAAGTTTGCGGTCACTGAGAGGCCTAAATTAGATAGGGAAGCCACAGATGAGCGATGGGTATCTCCCGGTATAGAAACCTTTAATCCTAGCGATGTTCACGCGATGAATGCGCTTATGGAAAGCCAGAATCATCGGTATGCCGCACAATTCCAGAATGATATAACTGCTGCGATATCTGAAAGCAACGCCGAAGCGTTGGTCCACTCGCATCTCAATATAAACATGCAGGAACATTATCAACTTTTGCAGCAAACGCAAGCTATGGTGCGAAGTCAGCAGCATTTAGATGCCCACTCGGATGGTAGAATGCAGCAGGTACCAATGATGGATCAACAAGTTGGACAATTAGCTGGGCAAATGGTAGACGATATCACACCTATGGAGATGGTCAACAGACACTTGATGAATCTACCAAACGTTGAAGAACAGGGAAACGAAATGGACCATAGTCTAGAGAAGGAGGATATGGATCCTAGGCATGATTACACGCAGAATGGATCTCCTTATGATATGAACATGACGAGGCAGGATACGCGCTGGGCGGAAAGTCAAGTGCTACCTTCTCGTCGGTCAACGTCTTCATCCATTACTTCCGCATCGTCGACAGAGGAACATTCTGCGATTCCTCCATACAAGAATATACCACCCATTTCATTTCCTCCTTGCTCGATGGATCCAGGAACATATCATTCATACTCGGAATCTGGAGTATCTTATCCTGGAGCTGTGTCGCTCTTTCCACCACAGTCCTGCGCTGCACCGCTTCCTTATCCTTCATCGGGAGGAGGTATGTTTGGTAAATTGAGATTTAAATACTTTATATTTGAATACACATTATTCTTAAGTTCATCAAGTCAAGAGATTCTCTGTTTTTACGGAAGGAGCACAACAGTTTTCTATTGAATTAAGATTTAAGATTTAAAAAAGTGGCCATTTAGGTTTGTTGGCTTAAAATTTTTTTTTTAATTGGGCAATACGAAGGCCTAGAGCAAGAGAAATTAAATATTAATATAATGATTTTCACTAAATTTAGAGGAAACGCTATTAAAAATGTATTATTGTTCGTTCATATATAAATATTGACAGATACTCAAAAGCAACTTTTTTTATCGATTTCCAAAAAGAATAACTAGGGTATTGGAAAAAAATTAAGCCTGAAAAATCTTTTGGTGCTTTATAATCAATTATTGATTTTTAGGCTAAAAAATAGTGTTATGCTGGTTTTTTATTCAATTGCTACTTGAAAAACAGATATTTTGAACTCTTAGGGATATTACGTAAGGATGTTTTCTTTTGTTTGTATCGTTGTGTCATTTTTTATTTAACGGCTACTTTATTCTCATATTTATTTAAACAAAAAAAAGAGCCTTACGTGATATATGAACGATCCCTTACAACGTTTCCAACTTGAAATATATGACGCGTTCCGAGAACAGGGGGAAAAAAAAAGAGAAAACTCGAAAAAAAGTCGATTTTCGCGTTTCAATTGTTTTCTATGGTGTACACATGGAGAATAGACATAAGGAGACCAATCTGTAATGCATGGACTTCACTGAAAACGGTCGCTTTTCTGTTGCC
>JAAAKG020146850.1:0-10586 GCA_010014905.2 Druon quercuslanigerum
CAGCGGACGATTGGAAGGTCAAGCCGGCCACCAAAATAATAATGAAGACATTATAATTTACATTTCTTTATTATTTTTTCATAACAAATTATAAAAATCAAAACTTATATAATATTTATATAATAACGTGTACGATTTCTTTATAAATAATCATTTTCATCACTGTCTTCAGTTTTGTCTTCGGCAGAATTATGTTGAGTAAATTGCGAAAAATAATTTTCAAAGCATTCTTTTTCAGAGGCGCTTAGAAAATTAAAAAGACTTTTCAGATCTTTTATTTCAGCCGATTTTAGTCCAATTCGAGGTGGACAACTTCTGGGAAGATCTTTTAGTTTAAGATTAGTTGTAAACAAAAAAGTAGTTGCCTTCTCCAATTTATAATTATCATAAATGTTTACTTTTCCGTCGGGGAAAAAATGTAAAACAAAAGCTTTACTAATTTGAAAATTTTTAGGTTTGCGGATTTTGCCCTTGAAACTTTTTTCAAAATCCTGCAAAAAATCTTCACATTTCGTAATCACAGTAAATGGAGGGGAACAAGTGTTTTGAATCAATTTCATATATTCATTCGGCGTTTCAATGCGCTTTAATTTTTTTGTTTCTGCGAATATGTGCCAAAATTCCTATCACATTAGCAATAGGAGTGTCCACGAACTGGAAAGATATGCTTAATTTCAATTTGCAAATGAATAGACAATAGAAGAGAAAAATTAAATACGGTATAATTTTTATTTTGTGCGGGATTATCCATCTGAAAATAGAGTTATGGAGCTTAATTTGAATTTATCAAACTCCTTCATTACTGCGTACTGAATAAAATTGCATACAGTGTTTGCTCCTTTTTTTATAATCCCGCCAAGAACAGGAAACATGTAGCATGTGCCCGTGTCGTGTATGTACACATCAAATAAAAAAAGCTATACTAACCGTTCGTAAAAAATGTTCAGATACCGGTAATTTAGGTAAGGGAAAGTTCTGTGCAAAGTCAAATTCGCAACATAGACTAGTATTTTCAGAGAGTATTTGCTTCTTCAATGATAAATAACTTTGAGCACTTTATTTGTGTTTAATTAAGTCTTTACATCTTAATACTTCTGTCTCACTTTATAACCAGTATTGCATGTATCAGTTCGAGGAAGTTTGAATGTGAAGCCAACATTATGGTTAAAATATTTAAAATAGATAGTTGTACTTATTGTTAATTTATGCCCGGTTTTTTCAAAGTAATATTTTTCGAATAATTTTTAAAAAGTTTTGAAATCCAACGATGGGTTTTCAAAATATTTAAGGTTCGTAGATTGACATTTCTAATGAGAAGTGTGATGTAGAATTGATTCACAATGCTCTTGAATCATTTTTTTATATCTTCCGATAATTTAACATAGTTTTCACATCGCCAACTTTCTCAATTTTTCAAAGTCTGCTTATATATAATCTTTTTTTGAACAGTTTCTATTCTCTTTTTACCTAAATAAAGAAATCCGAGCAAAATTTTTTTACAAATTGCAATGTTTTCTTCGTCAGCAGGAAACAAGAAAACCCAGTTAATTAATCGATGTTTTATTTCCGCTTTCGGGAACATTTTTTCTTATTCTTCAACCAATTTTCTTCACACGAGCGTGTAAATATGAGGAGAAATTTTTAGAAGAGGGGGGAAGTAAGCTGGTTAGGTAATGTTGGTGGGAGAAGGAGAACAGACCTAAGGGTGGGAGGATGGAGGTGGAAAGGAAAAAGTATTTTAGAACGAACGGATTGCAGATGGATGAAGTGAGAAGGATGTATGAGGAAGGAAGGATGGTGTATGAGTTGGTTAAAAGAAACAGCATAGAGAGAAGGAAGCAGGGGAGGAGTGAATAAGAGAGTCAAGGTTTAACGGGAACTATGTATGGATTATGCCAAGGGAGAGAGCGCAATATTTGTGTGAGAAAGGAGAGCAAGGGAATCAGGAACTTATAGCGAGAATGAGATGTGGATGCATGAAGAGTTATAATAGGTTCTGGCCTTCTGGAGAGAAGATGATATGTGAATTGTGCGGAAAGGGGGATGCAAAAGTGGAACACTGGTTGGAGGAGTGTGAAGAGGTGGAAAGGAGTGGAATGAGCATGGAGGTATTGTTGCATGAAAGAGGGGACAAAAGGTCAGTGGCATGGGTGAAGGGGGTGTTTAGTAAGATGAAGAAAAGAAGGAAGGAGGAAGAGGAATGGAGAAGGAAAGATTATATATAGGTCAGGAAGTAGATTTGAGAAAATTGTACATATTGTGAATAGTACATCAGGATTAGGGATTAGCTGCGGAGGCAGAGGCTGATAAGGTGAGGCAACGCGAGAAAGAAGCGTTATGCATGCGAGGCGATGCGAAGCGAGGAAAGCAAGGTCGGCTTAGAGATAATGTGTGGATTGATGTTACTTTTAAAGAGTTAGTTGTAAGAAAATTTTGTAAAAATGAGAGTATAGGCAAGTAAATTTGTTAAGGCTCGCATGCTGAAAAATAAACGTTTATCTATCTATCTACCATATTTTCCTACTTTCCTCAAATAACTTCATGTTTGCTTATGCACTTTAATCCTCTTTATATTTCTATCATTTTTTCCATCTCTGCGTCCACATTTTCCTCTCCCATTTTGATATTTCCGACCTTTTCTCTAAACTGTTATTTCCCTTGCCATGATCAATCCCCCTTCTATCTATAATGCTATTATTTTTTTCTCTCTAATGTCTTTAGTAAGGTACTGTGATCCGAATTAATACAAAGTCCTACCTCTAGTTTATTGACGTTCTCTCTTGTGTCATCATTCACTATCAGATAATCAATTACTGTTCTCATTTCTTCTCCTAAGCGTGCATATTCTCCTTTCTTATCTCTCTCTATATTTTCGTTTAAGATAAACCATCTTAACTCCTTCAAACACTTTAACAACTTCTTTCCCTCCTCATTCAGTACCTTCTTTTTGGATTTTATTCCTCTCTCTTCTCCCTATTCCCTTCCCTCTTTACCTCCTGTTCTCGCATTAAAATCCCTGACTTATTATAAGCCTAATGTCTTCTTTATTTTTTTCAATAATTTCTTTCATCTCCTCTGCTTACTCCTGCTTTTCGCCGTTTACATAAACACCCCACTATCTTCCGATTCTCTCCCATCTTTACCACCGTACTCCGCCTATTTGTAATCTCCCATACTTAAAGGTAATTATTAGAGTGACAAAACGGGATTCCATTTTACAGCCAGAATTTAAAATATTTTTTTCCTTCTTTTTTGCATAGGGTATCTAAATATTAGTCTATTTTTCTGACTAGCGCCAGTCTTTGAAAAATATTGATATTTTGTTTAATAATCAAAGAAGAATCGTTACGAAATATTTAAATTAAACTTACGACATCCTATGTCCATATCGTTAAAGAGTATTTACGATATTGTGAAGACACCATAACGACATGGACATAGGATGTCGTAAAGTTGTCGTATAGATGTCGTAAAGTTGTCGTATAGATGTCGTAAAGACGTCACCAAATTTCGTGATCACTGTGTCAGCGTGGATTCTGCCAGCATTCTCATCGACCCTTGTGAAACTCAAGAGGCAGGCCGCTTGCAAAACCTAACATCTGAACGGATGACTTGATTAAATTTTAATTAACAGACTTAGTGTTTTTTCATATAATTGGAAGAAAGTGAAAAAAATATTTCTGAAAATCAGTTATTATTTGCAGTCAGAATGGAAACGTTAAAGTCCATACGAAAGTGTAGCTTTCTCGAAAACTTTCCAATATGCACAAGCTTTGGTGACGTCTTTACGACATCGTCAGGATATCTTTACGACGTCTTTATGATATCGTAAATACATGGTCATATCATAGAACGACTTTACGGTATCGCAAATACCCCTGAACGACATGGACATAGGATGTTGTAAAGTTTTCGTAAAGATGTTCTAACCATGTCATAAGCATTCCGTAAAGATGTCGCCAAATGTGGTGATCTCTGGGTTCACACTCAGCTTGAATTTTCCCTCAATCTGAAAAATAAGTACTCAATCAAAACTACTAATTAAGAAGTGTTATTAAATTCGAATAATAAGCTTTACTAAATAAATAAGCAGTTTGCCAGTTAACAATGTCAAAAGAGCTTACTAAAGCAAATACTAACTGACTTCTGCCTATAAAAATGATCATTTTCATCTTGTGCACTTGAATTTCAAATGATGAACATTGAAATAACACTAAATGAAAAATGAGGTTAAAAATATGAGTGGTAAGTATTGTATCTTAAAAATAAACGGAAAAAATTATTAAAATGTATGTTTTTGGAAGATGTACAACATCCTTGAATCACAGATTTTCACACCTTTATATTCAGTAAATATTGCTTTGACAGTTTCCAAGTTCAAATCCAGGTTGCAATAAAATATTTAAATTGAAAAGAAACATTTGAAGCATTTGACGCTTTTTTCAAATTTTCAATGAGGGTTTGAAGTGATTTATTTGTTCATTGCATTTAGTACAAATAATTATTTAATCAAATTATCGTTGCTTATATGTGTCTTCTGCTTTGATAATGCTAGATAATTGCGGTCTCTTCGTAAATTTTTAACTTTTTACTCGGGCCCAGTGGGCATCGTTACAACATATTTACGGTAATTTGACGACATCGTATGACCACGTCGTTACGGTGTCTTTACGATATCGTAATTATATCGTGAGATCATAGGATATTTTTACGATATCGGGAGGACACCTGATCGAAGTGGACATAGGATGTCTTAAAATTCTCGTAAAGATGTTTTAACGATGCCTAAAAGACGCCACTGAATTTTGGGCCCACTGGGCGTTTTACTCACCAAAGTAATAAATTATGCAACGCCCCAAACATAGTTCGTCCAACAATTTATTACTGTTCATTGCTATCTTCTCCTACGTAAGGGCTAAAAAAACTGCGTTTTTTTCTGAATGCTTAAACTTGTTATCAACTTTTTACTCAGTGAGGTAATGCCTAATGATATTATTGTATGAATCAATTACTATAAAGTAAGCTAATTAATAAATTGCCAAATATTTTTAATTTGGTTGGAAAAAATTTGTTTCGTGATATAAATGCAAGAATCATAATTGTTATAAACAATTGCTTGGAAAATTTTGGAACTTATGGCGTGTAAAATAATTTTTTGTTCAACTACAGCTGCTTCAAATTTTTGTGAAAGAGATTTGCATTCATTTTTTTCTATGTACAATTAAAAATAAAAAATTGTTATTATTAAATTCCATGTATCACGGAATTTTCATGCCTTTAAAAAATATTCTAATTTTTGCTGAAAAAAGTTGTTTCTCAACTGGAAATACTGGAAATTATTGTGAGAGGGTTCGACAGTAAAAATGTCTATAAAAAATTAGCTATTATAATTGTTATAAACATATTCTCTGGAACTTTGTTATTTCTGGATTTTCAATTTAGGATTTCCCTTAATCTTCTGAATCCATGCAGATATCCTTGAAAATAACATAGGCACTTTGGTGATTTTTTAAACTTTTGATTCATCTAAATCATTTAAGATACTTCAGATATTGTGGCACAATGGATCAATAAATGGCTTTTTAACCTACATGAAAACTTCGGGATAATTGAAATTACATAAATAAATAATAACAATTATTTATTGTTATTTTTACATGGGAACAACAACTGCCAATCTCTCTCACGAAAATGTAAAGCAATTTAATTGCAAAAAAATTACTTTGCAGACCAAGAAGCCTAAGTTTTATAATTATTTATTTAATTTGCTTACCGAATCAACAATTCTTTTATTTTCACAAATATAATTGAATATAGGTTCCTTTCAAGAATATCTGCATTAACTCTGACGATGAAGGAAATTCCTAAAGTGAAAAACAAAAAATCCCAAAATTTTTCAAAAGAATTCTTTATAAAAATTACAATTGTCAATTTTTTATAGAAAAATGTTACTAACAATCACTCTCATAAAATTCTTAAGTATTTCCAGATGAGAACATATTTTTTTCAACAAAAATTAGATTTTTTTAACTAAATGAAAATTCCGTGATACTTGGAATTAAATAATAACAATTGTTTATTGTTAATCTTATACAGAAAAAATTTATCCAAATCTCTTTAACAAAAATTTGAAGCAGCTTCGGTGCAAAAAATTGCTTAACTTTTGATTAACGCTAATTTGTTCAGGTAAGGATTGAGAACAGGTAGGACTATCTAAGGAAAAGGAGTCGGTTATTTAAGCTTTGAGTTCACTCGATGCTCTGCTATTGATAGTTGAAATTTTCTTTTGAGAGTTAATGTTTAATTAGGATGTTATCATCCTCGGATTGTATGCTGAAAGACCTTAATTAGAATGGCGGTGCCATCACTGGTGATTTTCAATTATAGCCGGTTCGTCCAACCGCATGGCCACCATAGAATATATGACGTAATTATTCACACTTTTATGAATCTATTCGTCCCGCGTGCAACTCCTAGTGATGATATGAGCGTGTGGCCAGTCGTACTCCAGGAGAAATGACTCCACGTGCATCTAGTTTCTGTTTTGGTGTTCTGTATCTTTATTTAGGAGAAGATATTGATGCCAAAGCATAACCTAGACTTCTGTCTGTTTTGATAGACAAAATCAGGCGAAACTGCATGAGAAACCACAAATGTCAATTAGCAGTGGTTGCATTTTTTCATTATTTTTACTGTTGGGTTATTGCGTTGTTCTGGAAGTAATCGAATTTCTTTGCTTCTTTGCTTTACTGAACGGAGGGAGAGGGAGAAATCAGGAAAAATTCATCAATCTGACTTGCCCAATTTTATGTGTTGTTTGAAACATTCCAAAATCTACAAAATATTTTATTGACATTATATATTTAATGACTCAATGAGTTCAGAATTAATTTCTTATTTTCGTTTAATATAATTTACTCCTCTAAAAAAGATCGATTATGTATGAAGAAATAACTCAGGAAAAGTGATGATACAAAAGCTAAAATGATCTTTTTAGATTTTATGAAATTAGGATTTTTTGCTTCGATTATTTTTCTTTATTTGAAAAATTCTGGAAAGAAATTTAGAAGGGTGAGCCAGCATCGGTGCTTTTATGCTAAACCTCAAAAGTTACCACAATTATTTATTTCTATTACTCAAATGACGCATTTCCTTTATTTATAAAAATAATTAAATGTGCAAACTTAATGATTTGTTTAACTGAGGAAATACAACATTCGAGTGGAATAACTAATCATATATACAATTGTAGAGAATATAAGTCGTTAGAACAGAATTTATAGAAGTTTAATTCGTAAAAATCATTCTTTTGCCAATATAAACTCTCAAGATCATCCAAACAACGCATTTTCCAGCTCTAAAATTGGACTCTATTCTCGCTCTTTGTTTTATGATTAAAGCGTAATTAAGTGCTTTGACAGTCTTATGGTGAAGATGTCGTGTTTGAATTTGTCCCTTTGAGAAGTCTGTCAATATTTTCGATTCCCCCAGTCTGTGAAAGAAGTATTATATTATTATTTAATATGGGTGCCCTTCGTTTATGCATATGTTTTTGGGATCGCGTTCCGGGCAAAATGAGTAATCCTATCCTTAAATTTTCTCCTCGTAGTCTGTCAAAACAACTACGCCTGGCACCTAACTCGCAGTCCGCTTACAACAGAGGCGTAGCTGTTTTGATAACCCGTTAGAACAGAGGCGTATCTCGAGTTTTTTTTATTTATTATAGTTTTCAGGGTTCCTGAATTAGCTATTGTTCTGATTGATTGTTGCGATGGAGTTAACCTGGCTTGTAGTGATTCACCACCCCATTGTTATATTACTAGTTGTGGGTTTGATGGGAATTCTATTTGTTCTTGATCATTTTTGTATTTATTTTCTTCACTAGCTTCCTCATTTATAAATTCTTGAGTTTCAACTTCATTTGCTTCGTTTTTAGCCCGGTTTATAACTGAATTTAATCGTTGATCGAATTCCGTTACGCTGTCTAGTTAAAATTCCTCGGTGACTTTTATATTAAGTTTTTTTTAAGCCTGTTGCTTTATAACTAGTTATCTGATCCTGCGTATACACAATTATACAATTATGCCGAAATGAAATTTTAACCTTTTCTTGTCGGAAGCATTCTCTTCCTACAATTCCATCAGTGGTCAAAGAAAAATCTGCAGAGACAGCGTGAAAAACTACCATGGATTTTTCTATGGGTAGTTTTATTGTGCGTATAGTGGAAAATCTATTCTGAGTTAATTCCGTTATGTCTATAGATTTATCTTCATTTAACAATAGTTTTTCATTAAGATTAAGCACATTTCATTAAGATTTGTGTACTCGTCTGACGCACTTCTTCCGTCTCGCCCATCGTTGGGTCCATACGGCGAGTGGATTTATAGTTTAAAGTGTCGTTGCTTGAAAGGGACTGAGGGTTAATCTCATCATGATGGTGATACGGATTTGGATATCCTGCACTTTGCAACGGAGTCGCTGGAAAGTAAGGATAGGAATTATACGGCATGTACGGATATCCTTGAAGGACACGGGTTTGCTCCCAATTTTTATGAGAGTAAGAAGTTCTCGCAATACGGACATGAGAAGTAAGACTGCGATCCCGCGACCCTGTATAATTAGGCTGGTAATGTCATGAACTATGATAATAATGTGTTGCGTATTGAGGGCTTAATTGTTGTCGCATCTCATACTCGAGCGCTTGGGCTTCTGATTTTAGAAGAGTTACCCGATCAAAAAATTCACTGACGTTTTTCTCACGATTCATGCTAATAGTTGCAATTTCGTGAAAATACCACGCATAGGTTTTACGAGGAGCAAAACGCTGTTTTAAGTGTTTTATCAAATCATTTACGGTTTCAAAATTTTTTCCATGAATGGAGTCTCTGACGGCACCATTAATTCGACCTAACACAGTCTTGAGATAGATTCTTTGACAATTAGATGGTGCGGATGATTCTCCATTTATAATATTTTAAATAAAGTCTCTAATAGGCACATTTACAATCGCCTATTTGCACGGCAAACCTCTCTGTCATGCATGTCATCAAGGCTACACTGAGCGTACGGTTGATATCGCCAACAAATTGAGTTTTATTTGTATTATCATGAATTTTTGCTCTTTGATTTTGAGCGGTTATCTTAATTAAAAGAAAATTAAGTAAAAATATGAAGATGAACTATCTGTAGCTGATCCTTCCTAAAAACTTTAATTTCAACTACGTGCTCAAAGTGATTAATAACTTGCGCGCCGCCGCACGTGAGCCTACGCAGCTTGCAGACCAAGCAGCCGCGTCGTTCCAAAGTCTGTAGCCTAAATATTTTACCAAACATCAATTGAACAATTGTAATTCATTGTTTTTGCATTTTTCTTATAATATCTGACACAAAATATTGCTAAAATTTTTTTAACCGATTCAATTTCACACCGACATGAATTAAGTAAGTGCATGTCACCATTATGTAGAATCGGAAAAATTTGTAAATTTTTTTTTTATTATCATTGTTGATTAAAAGAGTTATCACGTAGAAAAATTTTAAATGCAATCAATTACTTCTATCGTTTACTTTTTTCGTACTGGATGGGGTTGACACCGACTAACACGTTTCAACATGTTGACTGACAGTGTGCCTTATCAGTGAGTAGCAGGAGCTGCTATCTTGCTAGTTTATTAGTGGAAAAGTGGTTTATTGGTGAATCGTGATAATGTCTGAAAAAGATGAATGTGTATTATGTGGCCAAGGAACAAATTTGACAAGCACTGCTAATGGGTGTGAAAAAATTAGGTCGATCGCAGAACAAAAAAATGATAATGTGTCGGAAACAATTAAAAATTTAAAAGGTGATGTTCCATTTTTTTATCACATGACATATGAGTGTTATAAAAGTTATAAACATAAGACAAATGTACTGAAAGAGTTAAACAATAGTGTGAATATCATTCCTGACATTCGGCCCGCAAACACACAGCTGAAGAGTACGGATAATGAGGCCAATCGCGGACGAGCCAGGAGATCGCAGTCGTGTTCAGAAAGTCACAATATGAAAGTATGTAGCATTTGAAACTCACATAAGCATAAAAGTGACACAACATTGTATCAAATAACTGAAACATTTACGGCAAAATTTTTTTTTTAAATAATAAGATATTTCAAGGATGGATTAATTGAGCAAGCTGGTTTATTAAAAAATCTACATGATCTATTTGCAGAAAATTTATATTTCCACAAAAACTGCTTAAGAAATTATGAAGCAAAATATAATAGAGCAATTTGTACTGATCAGAGCGATAACACTAATAAAAATAAAATCGTTGTGGATAATGTTGAGAATGAATCGTCTAATATTTGTGATGACTTTATTGCAAAGATCATGGACTCTATCGTTACAGATTTTGATGCGGGTAAAATTTTTACGTTATCCGAAATTCGTGATCAACTGAACTCTTTATCAAACGATGTGGCAGCTGACAATAAAAGTATCAAAAGGCATCTTATAACGAAATTTGGTGTAAACGTAGAATTTTCCATTCCGTCGAACAGAAATAAACCGACTTTGTTTTATAATTCTAATATATCTTTAGGCG
>JAAAKG020146851.1:0-10586 GCA_010014905.2 Druon quercuslanigerum
GTTTAAAAGGAATTTCAAAGAATGCAGGATAATGTCAAAAGAATTTAAAGGAATTCAAAATACTGCAATAAAATTTTTAAATTTTTGGGTTCTTTGTTTTCATTTTTTTTAATTATTTAAGAAAGAAAAATTACTAAAAATTTCTCTGATTTTAGTAATATTGAAGTGAATTTAAAATTATTTTAACGGAATTTCAGTGAATTCAGAATTCAGGATTCAGGGTGAATTGAAAAGACTTTAGGTAAATTGACAAAAGAAATATTAAAGATAATTCGAGTGATTTCAGACACATTTATGGGAATTGAATTCATTAAATTATTTAAATTTTGAATTAAATCAAAGTGAATACAATGGAATTCAAAGGAATTCGATGAAATGCCAAAAAATTCAAGATAATTTCAAAAATTTTTTAAATGAAGTAAAAAAAAATATACAAAAAAATGCTGTGAATTGAGTGAATTTAAAAGAATACAAGTGAATTAAAAAAATTAGGGAGAAATTTTTTTTAAATCCAAAGAAATCAACAAAATTTTATAGAATTCATAATGAATTAAGAATAATTTGTAATTAATTATAAAGAATTCATGACCAATTTTGAAATAATTGAAAAAAATCCAAAATATTTCATTGATAATAAAATCAGAGAAAATACAAAAGAATTCAAGGGAATTCAAAAGGATTAGATAAAATTCCTACGAAATCAAGATGAATTAAAAATAATTCAAGTGAATCGAATACAATTTTTTAAATCCAGAAAATTCCATTGAATTTAGCTGGTTTAAAAGTAATTTCACAGAATGCAGGATAATGTCAAAAGAATTAAAAGGAATTTTAAAAAAATGCAATACAAATTAAAAATTCTTAGGTTCTTTGTTTTAGTTTTGCTTTAATTTGTTTTTTCTTTTTTTACATTAGAGAAGTCCAAAAAAGGCTTTTCTTGAAAAGTGAACAAGATTTTCGATTTTTTCAAAATTTAAGTGAAATAATTAAGTTAAGGCCCGAAAACAAATTTTTTTCGTTTGTAGCAACAAATGATTAAAAAAAAATCGGGACCATCGCTTAAGACTTTTATTAAAGTTATAAGATAATAAAAGTAAAAATATTGTTTTTTGAGATCCTGATGTATTTAAAAAGAGAATTAACATTTCAAAAAAAGTTTTAACGAAAAAGAATTAACCAAAAAAATCGTAATTTCCTTATATTTTTAATTTAAAAAATGAAATTATTTATCCCTTAAATGGCGCTAAAAATTTGTGAAAATGGCTTTAAAAATTCGTATCTAGTGGTTGTTGGGACACTTATTACGAACATGGGGTCAATATTTGAAAAAGTTTAAAATCCAAGATGGCGATTTGAAATTAAGACATGAATTGATTCACTCTAAACTCCGTATTTAGGTTTATTTTTTGGATTGTTTATTACGAATCTAGAGCCAAAATATAAAAATTTCAAAACGCGGATCCAAGATGGCGTACTCAACTTTAAAAAAAATACTTATTGGGCCTCATATACATGTCTATTGTTTTTTATGTTCGTTTATTGCAAATCTGGAGTCAAAATATAAAATCTCTAAATGGCGGTTTCAATATGGCGCACTAAAATAAACAAAATTAACTTTTTTCTCTAATCTCTATATCTATTGGTTTTATTGGTCACCTATTAAGAAACTCTTGTCAAAATTAAAAAAAAATTAAAATTAAAGATAGAGGATTCAATATGGGGGATTGAAACTAGAAAAATGACCTAATTGGCTTTGACTTTGGTATTTAGGTTTTTGTTAAGTCGCTGATTATGAATTTAGAGTCAAATTATAAAAATTCAAAATGCCGGATCCAATATAGCGAATTTAACTTTTTAAAAAATCACTTCTTGGATCTACGCTTCACATATATTAGTTTTTTGCATCGATGACTACGAATCTGAAATCTAAAATTCAAAAAATTTTCTAAATCCAAAATGGCGGATCCAATATAGCGGATTGAAATTAAAACATGAATTGATTGACTCTGAACTCCGTATTTAGGTTTATTTTTTGGATTTTTTATTACGAATCTAGAGCCAAAATATAAAAATTCCAAAACGCGGATCCAATATGGCGTACACAAATTTTAAAAAAATTGACTTTTTTCTCTAATCTCTATATCTTTTGGTTTTATGGGTCACTTGTTAGGAAACTCTGGTCACAATTAAAAATAAAAATTTATTTAAAGATAGAGGATTCAATATGGGGGATTGAAGCTACAAAAATGACCTGATTGACTCCAATATGGTGAATTCACATTACGAAAAATTGACTTCTCGACTTAATTCTCTATATGTATTGGTCGTCTGGGTCACTTTTTACGAACCTGTAGTCAAAATAAAAAATTCAAGATTAAGGATTCAATATGGCGGATTCAAACTTAAAGAGTTTCAAACTAAAAAAATTTACTTATTGGATTTTAACTCCACATATATTGGTTTTTTAGGTCGATGACCAAATCTAGAATCAAAAATTTAAAAATTTATTCATTCAAGATTGCGGATCCAATATGGTGGATTGAAATTAACGTATTAGTTTATTGACTTTAAACTCCGTATTTAGGGGTTTTTTTATCTCTAATTATGAATCTAGAGTTGAAATATAAAAATGGCTAACGGTGAATCCAATATGGCGATTTCACATTACAAAACATCAACTTTTTTACCTTATTCTCTATGTCTATTGGTTTCCTGGATCGTTTATTACGAACCTATTATCAAAATTTAAAAAAATTAAAAATTAGACGAAGGATTCAATATGGCGGATTGTAACTAAAAAACTGAACTAATTGACTTCGAACTCTCTATTAAGGTTTTTTTATCGCTAATTCTGAATATGGAATTAAAATATAAAAATTAAAAATGTCGGATCCAATATGGTGGACTAAAACTACAAAAGTTGAATAATTGTCATTGACAAATCGGTATCTAACTGTTTTTCTGGTCGTTGATTACGAACCCGGGGCTCAGTATTTAAGGATTTTTTCATCTGAGATTACCAACCTGGTGCCAAACATTTTAAAAATTAAAAAATCCAAAATGGCGGATCTAATGCGATGCAATAAGACTAAAGAAATTAACAGATTGTGTATAAACTCGTTATTTAGAGATTGCTTGATTTGCTGAATCCAAATATCGAGAAAAAATAGAGAAATTCAAAATGGCGGATATAATGTGACAAACTAAAACTACAAAAAAGTTACTGAATGGTTCTAAACTCGATATTCAGTCATTTTTGGGTCGCTGATTGCGTTCTGAGTTAGAGATCTGACCATTTTTAATTCTCCATTTTGAGTTTTCGATTTTGGATTTGAAATCAGAGACCCCTAAAACCCACGAATGTGAAGTTTTGTTAAAATTAATGTATGACTTATATTTTTTCGAAATCTAAGAATTTTTCCACTTTGCGAAAAAAGCTTTTTTGGATATTTTTTATATACACCTGACACTCGCTTTACCGTATCCCGATATACCGGATAAGGTGGTCCAAAGGGGCGAGAGTGAGGCGCAAGTAGAAGAAAAATAACAGTTATGAGAGTCCCGATTTGTATATGTATTTAAAACTAGTCGTTTCCAAGAATAAAATAAAAAAGTATTGGAAGTTACTTTTTTGCAATGCTAAATAACAAAATTGATTTTTTAACCGGTAAAGGAAGAGTGAAATTTTAAAGTCGAAAAGAAAGAGCAAATATTAAATTTCTGAAGGCATCTTTTCAGGAATTTTGCTATAAATTATTATTATATCATAAATGATGCGTCTCCTAAATACGTCCAACGCGCAGAAAAGATTTATGCCACGGGTTTTACGATGGAATCGCTGCTACTCGTTCTAAAAAGGACGTGCCTCCTGTACGCGTAGCTATTAAGAGTTTAGACCCGTTATGGGACGCACGTGATGAAAGCCCTGATATTTCGAGCATCGAAGGACTCGTAAAATAACGGATAAAAGATAAAAAAAACTGAAAATGATAAAAACAGGATCTGAAATTTCTTGTTTCGTTTTTAATTACAGTTCTTTTTGATTTTTGTATCAATAGCTTTCTAAACACATTAAACTCTCACTAAGCGCCGGGCGCGTGGTACCAAAGTTCTCACCGAGCGCCCACATGGTTAAGCCACACTCCTAGGTGGAAAATATTTTTGAATTGCATTGGTTAAACTATTTGAATATCGTCTTGCGCAAGCGCAACTAATACCATGGTCAAGATGATTACCATTTGACGAGAAAAAGGCGCTTAGTGCAGAAGGCGCTTGGTGAGAGTATCCAGTAATGCGAAAACTAACGTTCCGTCCCGGGCTGACACTCTGGGTATGTTCGTAAAGGGCCATTCATAAACTATGTTACCAATGTTTTAGCATTTACCCCCCCCCCCCCTTCCGTCACCCGACCTACACGTTACAACTAAATTATTGAATTTTTAAACAAAAGAGAGGAATTTTCATGAAAGTATTTGAAATTTTTACTGACCAGTAAAATCTGCAAACCACAAACCCGAATTTTTGTAGAAAACAGTTACGTTTTTAACAAAACCGTTAAGTTTTAACTAAGAAAGATGATTTTCCGATCCAAATAATACATTTTTAACAACGTGGGTAAATTTTAATCCAAAAATATTTATTTTCTATAAAAAAATGAATTCTACACGAAAAATAAAAAGCTTGGAAAATGTAGTTGAATTTCTCAATTTTGAGTAAAGTTAATTTATTTTCTAACAAAAAAGACGAATTTTCAAAAAAGAGCAAAGTTTTAAAGCTAAAATGTCCAATATTTTTATTACTAAAAAAAACTAACAAGAAAGAAACGAACTTTTTACTAGTTTAGACCAAATAAATAAGTCAAAAAATTTAATTTTTGATCAAATAGTTGATTTTAAAAATAATAACTTTATGTCTAAGCGAATAATGAAATTTGCAATAAAGTACATGAATTTTGAACTAGATATCAAGTTTTAACCAAAAATGAAATAGTTACATTTTCAGTTAATAATGTTAAGTTTAAAAAAAAAGATTAATTTTAAACGAAGAAGATTAAATTTCTACTAAAAAACAAAATTTGTAAGAAAATACATAAATGCTCACCTAAAAAAGATAACTTTTTAACCAAACAGTCAAGATTTTAACTAAAAACGATATTTTGTCTACCAAAACTAAAATCAATAAATTTTTAATATAAAACATGAATCTTTAATCAAGAAAATAAACTTTAAACATAGCAGTCAAATGTTTAACCTAGTATTTGAATTTTAGTTAAAAAATATTACTTTTGAATAAAATAATTAAATTTTCAAACCGAATAGTAGAATTTTTAACCAACCGAGATAAATTTCGAAGATTTAGAACTTATTTGACCTAGAATTCATTTTACTATATATTTTCTAATAATTTGTTAATATATGGTATAATACTTGGTAGTAATTTTTATCATATATGTTAGGTCAATTAAATTCTAAGCCATCTTAGTCAGGGCTGAGTAGCATTAACTTTCTGAAGATTGCAGTGACTTCGACCAGCCTTAGGCGGTTTAAAAATCAATTGACCTAATATCCATTATAGTATATATTTTACATTAATTTTGAAATATATAGTATAATGGAGTTTAGGTCAATCATATTCTAAAACGTATAGGCCAGGACTATGTCTATCATTGTTGTATTAATGACTGCAGTGAGTTAGCCCCGCCTTAGATGGTTTAGAATTCAATTGGCCTAAAATTTATTATACTACATGATGCTAATATTAATTTTTTATCATATAGTACAAAATATTCGAGGTCAAATTAATTTTATACCATCTTAAAGAGGGCTTACTAGTATTCATTTACTAAGGAGGCCATTGACTTCGACCAGCCTTAGACTATTTTAAATTTAATTGACTAAATATCTGTTATAATATATATTTCACATTAATTTTGAAAGATATAGTATAATAGATTTTAGATCAATCAGATTCTAAAACGTATAAGTCGGGGCTAAGTCTATCATTGTTTTACTGATGGCTGCAACAAGTTATCCCTGCCTTAGATGGTTAAGAATTTACTTTACCTAAAATTTATTATACTATATATTTTTAATTAATTGTTAAATACATTTTTATAATGTAATTTAGGTCAATTAATAACTAAACTGGCTGAAGCAGGGCTGACTAGCATTGCTTTACTGAGTCAGCCCTGAATTAGACGGTTTAGAATTTAATTGACCTAAAATTTATCATACTACATAATGCTATTATTAATTTTTAATTATATAGTACAATAGATTCAAAGTCAATTAAATTCTATACCCTCTTAATCAAGGCTGACTAGCATTAACTTACTGAGAATTGCAGTGAATTCGACCAGCCTTAGACGGTTTAAAATTTAATTGACCTAATATCCATTATAAAATATATTAAACATTAATTTTGAAATATATAGTATAATGAATTTTAGGTCATTCAGATTCTAAAACTTATAAGTCAGGGATAATTCTATCATTGTTTTACTGATGACTGCAGTGAGTTATCCCTACCTTAGACGGTTTAGAATTTAATTAACCTAAAATTTATTATACTACCTATTTTTCATTAATTGTTAAATACAATGTATAATGGATGTTAGGTCAATTAAATTCTAAACTGGCTGAGGCAGGGAAGACTATCATTGATTTACTGACGAGTTCAGTGAGTTAACCCTGCATTAGACGGTTTAGAATTTAATTGACCTAAAATTTATTATACTATGTGATGTCTATATTAATTTTTTATCATACAGTACAATAGATTCGAGTTCAAATAAATGCCTAACCATCTTAATCAGGACTGACTAGCATTAACTTACTGTGGATCGCAGTGATTTCGGCCAGCCTTAGACGGTTAAGAATTTAATTGACCTAAAATTTATTATGCTATATATTTTTCATTAATTGTTAAATTTATTTAATAATGGAAATTAGGTCAATTAATGACTAAACTGGCTAAGGCAGGACTGACTAGCATTGCTTTACTGACGAGTTCAGTGAGTCAGCCCTGCAATAGACGGGTTAGAATTTAATTGACCTAAAATTTATTATACTACATGATGTCCATATTAATTTTCTATCATATAGTACAATAGACTTGAGGTCAATTAAATTCTAAACCTTCTAAGGCAGGGTTGTCTCGGATTGCCCTACTGAAATGTCTAGTTAGTCAACCAAGAACGAAACTTGTTATGTTTTATAATATTTTTTCCCATTTTCTTTGAACTCTTAACGACCCTCCCAAAAAATTAGTTTAAAATTGGTAGACTAACAAGAAGTTACTTTTTCTCGTAAATTTATTAAATCCTTTTAAAATTGCTCTCGTTAGGAGATCCGTACAAAATAATGGACGAACTGAAAAATCGGGCGATGGTCTATTACTCTAAGTTCTTCACGCTAGATTGCATTATGTCGATAAGATGCTGATAAGTTCCCTCGACGTGTATCAAAGTGCAGACGAACAAGATTAGGGAAAATCAGTCACCGGAAGCATTAAGGTCTTTATAATGTCTGGTGAGACCGTGTCTTACGAATTGACTTTTAAATTTTCGACTTTACACTTTAAATGACATATCTGCAATTTCGTCTATCAGAAAAACGATTTCCCTTTCATCTTGTGTAATAGTAGATAGATAGTTTAGTTAAAAATAATTATATAAACTATGAACTCCAGTTATGAATCAAATATTATTAGAAATAGTCGAATTAAAGATTGAAGGTGTTCACTCAGGCGCGATAGAACAGAAAGAGACTGGATTTATGGCCACTGCCAGCCCCAAACTAAAATAGATGAGTAGGCTGTGCTATAGCGGACGATTTCTAACTTACCGACAGCGAGAAGATTCTATAGCTGTAGTGGTTCGTGTCCGGGCTAAGTTTCTAAAACGTTATTGTGACGTTATCAAAAATGTTCTAGAACATTAGCACGGACAAGAACCTTTAAAGCTATAAAATGTTCTTGGTGTTGTTAAGGTAGGAATCGTGCGCTAGAACGTGGCATCGAGAAGATTCTATAGCTGCAGTGGTTCGTGTCCGTGCTAAGTTTCTAGAACATTATTGTGACGTCACCAACAATGTTCTAGAAGTTTCGTACGGAAAAGAACCTTTAAAGCTATAGAATGTTCTCGATGCTGTTCAGGTAGGAATCGTGCGCTAGAACGTGGCATCGAGAAGATTCTATAGCTGCAGTGGTTCGAGTCCGTGCTAAATTTCTAGAACATTATTGTGACGTCATCAACAATGTTCTAGAATTTTCGTACGGAAGAGAACCTTTAAAGCTATAGAATGTTCTCGATGTTGTTAAGGTAGGAATCGTGCGCTAGAACATGGCATCGAGAAGTTTCTAGAACATTATTGTGACGCTATCGAAAATGTTCTTGAATTTTAGCACGGAAAAGAACCTTTACAGCTATAGAATGTTCTCGATGTTGTTGAGGTAGAAATCGTGCGCTAGAACGTGGCATCGAGAAGATTCTATAGCTGCAGTGGTTCGTGTCCGTGCTAAATTTCTAAGACATTATTGTGACGTCACCTTAATGTTTTAGAATGTTAGCATGGACCTTTACAGTTATAGAATCTTTTCGATTTTCTTAAAATAGAAATCGTGCGCTAGAACGTGGCATACTCATCTACTAACTGAAAATAAATCTAGATATTAGCCCAAAGTGCTATATCTAAAGCAGTTGAATTTTTAACCAGAAAACGTTGTATGTGCAAAAAGACGAATTTTGAAGAAGAAAATTCATTTTGAACCAAGCAGTTGCATTTTAAACCAAAAATTTGGACTTATAAACAAAAGGGACGAATTTTTAACAATATAGACAAACTTTGAACTAAGTACAATCAGACCTGGATTGAGTATAATGGTTGAAAATAAATTTAAAAACTCCCCCCCCCCCCGTATCCAACCCTACATTTTATGCGACCCCTTCAAATTGGTAACGTAGATTATGGGTGACCCCCTTAAGTGAAAAAGCGGACAGTACGACAGACAGCTTTCATCAAATCATAAAACAAAATTTTTTCCAAATATCGTAAAACGGGGCTTATTCGGACATGTGGGGTAAAGCGAAACACCCGTTTTTCCTCTAGAATAAGCAATATCAAGACATTATATAGAAAATTCTTGGTGTCCCGTTTTACCCCACCGACTACTTTTATCAAATCATAAAAGAAAATTCTTCCAAAAATCGTAAAACGGGATTTATGGGGACATGTGGGGTAAAGTGGAACACCTGTTTTCTTATTCAGTTAAATTAATTCCAAAACATGAAATAGAAAATCCTTGGTGTCCCGTTTTACCCCACAGACTGCTTTCATCGAATCATAAAAGAGAATTCACAAAAATATCGTAAAACGGGGCTTATTCGGACATGTAGGGTAAAGCGGAACACCCATTTTTCCTCCAGAATAAGCAATATCAAGATATAAAATAGAAAATTCTTGGTGTCCCGTTTTCCCCACCTACTACTTTTATCAGACCATAAAATAAAATTCTTCCAAAAATCGTAAAACAGGGTTTATTGGAATATATGGGGTAAAGTGGAACACCCGTTTTTTATGCAGAATAAGCAATATCAATACACGAAATAGAAAATTCCGGATGTCCCGCTTTACCCCACATGTCCGAATAAGCCCTGTTTCGCGTTACCTTAGCTGCTGCAATTAAATTAGACACACTCAGTTCCTAATTCACGATTCAGATTCCCAATCTGAACCAGTCTTGTGAATATTTTACCACACATTTATTCTGATCCTGATTAAGTTCTGGCTAAGTGCACAGGATGCCATCTCTTCTGATTCTGTTACAAGCACTGACTGAAATTATTTATTCAAGTCCAAGAATCACTAAGAGCAAATCAGATTAATTTTATGAGGGAATTGCTTACAACTATAAAGTAAAAATAATCTATAAAATAACCTTATGAATATTCATAAACTCGAGCTATTTACGAACAATCTACCACGTGAGTAGTAATAATTTTTAAATCTTTTAAATAGAAAGAGATCGAGAAAATGCAACTTATTCTATCTCTTTGTCGAGATAATTTCATGTACATGTACCGAAAAAAGTATCTGTACTGAACAAGGTACCTGTACTGCAAAAGGAGCATATACCGATGAAGGATACCTGTACAAAAAAGAATCTGTACCGAAAAAGGAACATGTGCTTAAAAAGAACCTGTACCGCAAAAGGAACCTGTATTGAAAAAGGACCCTTGTACAAGAAAAGTACCTGTACCGACAAAGGAACATGTACTGAAAAAGGAACCTGTACCGCAAAAGGCACCTGTACAGAAAAAGGACACCTGTACAAAAAAGGGACCTATACCGAAAAGAGAACCTTCAAATGATCAATTATGGGTTCCTGTGCAGGTTTCTTTGCAAAGTTAATTAAGGCGCGGGTTTTTTATACAGAAACACATACAGGCTTCTTTACAGAAAGCCAAAGAGAGAGAGAGAGAGAGAGAGAGAGGGGGGGGGGGAGCTAAAATTCTGGCAAACTCTCCCGGATTAGATCCTCTGCAGGGTCATGTATAGGGATCATTATAGGATCCATCAAGGTTACCT
>JAAAKG020146852.1:0-10586 GCA_010014905.2 Druon quercuslanigerum
ATTGGCAAAACTTACAGTTTAATCGGCTATGCCAGGTCCATAGAGCTCTCCTTCCTTGTTCTACGAGTCACATAAGTGAAACAGCTGACTGTTTTTGTTGGGAAATAACACACACACATATGATCACGAAAATCTATTGAAAGACAGCGTGAAAGGACAGAAAGTGGCTATGTTTGGCCACCCATAACTCGTGAAAGATTCTGTTTTGGGTTAAGTCCTTATTAGGGTACATTTATAGTATCATAAAGATTCGAAATATATAAAAAAAATCGATTTTTTGAAACCGCGTAACTAGAAGACCCCTTTAATAATCTGATTGATTTTCCCCATTTTTAAGGGAGACTGAGACTCTCCTTTTTTTATAAATGACTTTATAAGATAGACTTCATTCTATGAAAATTCAAGTGCAATATTTGCCTTGGAATCAGTATATCTTTTGTACTCTTTTAGACTTATAGCTCCGTTTATTGTTTTCAATCACAAAAGCTCATGAAAATATTCTGAGAATTTTACAAATTTCTAAGTTCTTTGGGACAAAATAGCAATCAGACATTGTATGTTAACTCATCCTAAAATATTTTTACCTCACTGCATGAGTTCCTGTAGAGAACAGGTTGCCCATACAAAGTAGGTCTTGGAATTGTTGAGAAACCAAAGATATCTTTTTCCGCCTTACTCAATCCAAGCCGTCCTTTGTACTCAGATAATTTGAGGTTTATATACTGGCATCCTTAGCTCCCCATAAGTAAAGGTATGTAGATCTGACCTCAATAGAAAATTATTAGTTTGAAGAGTCGAGAGCCAAACGTATATTCGCTTCTAGCGCTTGGCGTCGACTGTCGATCCAGTCGTTCCTCGGTTATCAGGCTGGTCCCAACGTCGCGGCTTCGGTCATCCCTTCTTCTTAAACTGGTTGCGCACCCGCTGGCACCTGTTTCGAATAGCGGTACTTCTGACCTATATAACTCTTACGCCCGAGAATTCGCAAGTCATTGCAGGAGCGTAATTTTTTTCAGTTTCGCCTGCACTTGCATCAATTTTATATCCTAAAGCGTTTCATTCAGTTGACACTAAATTTGCAGGAAAAAGGGTTCAGAGTCTGCTCAACAAAAGAAAATCTCGCTACTACCTGAATACCCACTCCAACGAAAAGATGCGGCCCGAATCTCATAAGAGAGGGAAAATTTTTAAAAGAATGAGTATTGGGCAAAACCCATTCTGTCAGCAATTAAATTTGACAGGCAGATAATATTCATCATCAATAAGTCTGTCATTCTTGAAAGAGAGTCTGGAAGCGTGTACAATCTTGCAAGCAATCCACCATCAATCTGTCTGTTATGCCTGAGAGCCTGTCTCGAGGCATTTGCAATGTTGCAAACAATTAATCATCAATATGCCTGACATGCTTGAGAGCCATTCTCGAAGCAATTACAATGTTGCACACAATCCATCATCAATCTGTCTGTCATGCCGGGGAGCCTGTCTCGTGGAATTTACAATGTTGCAAACAAACAACCGTTTATCTGCCTGCCATGCTTGAAATCCTGTCACGAGGTGTTTGCAATGTTGCAAACAATAAACAGTCAATCTGTCTGTCATGCCTGAAAGTCTGTCTTAAGGCATTCACAATCTTGAAAATAATTCATTAGCAGCATAGCTGTCATACCTGAGAGCCTGTCGCGGGACGCGTGCAATATTGAGAACAAGCACAGTCAGTAAATTTTTCATGTCCGAGACCCTGTCTCGAAGTGTTCACAATGCTGCAAACAAGCTATTAGCAGTATGGTTGTCATACATGAGAGCCTGTCTCGGGACGTTTGCAATGTTGAGAACAAACACAATCAGTAAATTTTTCAAGTCTGATATCCTGTTACTTAAAAAAAAGATAAAAACTTGAAATGAATTATTAACATGCGCCATTTGAAATATCTAAACGCTTCCACGCTGCAGAAATTAAACAATCGTTTAACCGAGGTGAGATAGAAAAAATGATAAAGTTCCGAAAAGTATTTACGTCAAATAATTTTGAAAGTGTGTAAACCCATGTATTTCGAGTTGCTGATTACGAAAATGATAATGAAAATAACCACACATTTAATTTTTAAGGCCGAACCCCCTCAACAAAGTGCACTCCTTTCCATCACAAAATATTTGGAAGAAGAAGGTATGCGACCTACATGATTTCTGTGACATGTGACATGACACATGGATGCATTCTTGCTGTCCATAAGTTGAAACAATGTTCCATATCAATATTACTTATCGAAATAGAGTAAGAAACTGAAAAAATGATATGTTCTTGGAGTTTTGGGAGCTGCATACTGATAAAGACAAAGGAAAAACAGGCGGGCTTAGGCGTTAATAGTATACAAAAGACTTCAAACAATACAATTTGATTTATTTTTAGATCACGAAGAATATCATATTTTAGCATTACATTTTTTCTTTAGCAAGATCCATTGTGTAGAGGATTGCGGTTCACACGTGCCTTGCTAACTCTGTTTGAAAAAACCGTATCATTGGGCGACGGTAGCCTACTGGAATTTCCTCGACTTCAATAGGGGTCAAAGCGGTAATTCTGCCACTCTCCATACTTACTTTGATTTGTTTTTTAGAACCGCGATTATACATTCCAGCCAGATAATTGTTCAAAGTGGACCAGTTCATAGTGATTATAACCCTTTCTCACTTGAATTCCATTATAAGCAGGAAATGTGTATCTTCGAAGTTCGAATATGTGGTGCTGATTCGCGCGGTAAATAAGTCGAATGAATCTAAGTCAAGTCCCAATCCCATGGGAAGCCTTGTAATAGTAGCACCGCTACTGGAATGGAGATAAAGCCCTGCATCAGGAGATCTAGACCTGACACGAAGAGGAGGCTCGGCAGGAGTAAGAGACTTATCACGTGAATTATTTGTTACGGTTAAATTAGATGGAGCTCCGCCGCGAGGAACACCAGAAATAGGTTCGCCATTAGGTAGGCAATTTTTTTTCTCGTTTTTTCGTCTGTGCTTCGGAGCAGAAAAGTAGCTGTTTGTGCTTCTATAAATCCTCTAGAATTGTTGATTTCTTTAATACATTCTTGTGCAAGTCCCTTGTCCCCTAAAATTTGCAATTATTTTTTTTGCAATCCCCCCTTTTCGCTTTTATTTTTATGAACGTGCACCTTAAGCGTCAACCCAGAACTGCAAACGTAAGTGAACAGAGACGTGCGAATCATTGATCAAAGCGAAAAAATATTCCGCTATTTTTGATCAGATTTACAATTTAAAGCTGTTTGATTGACAGAAAATAACCGTAAATTTACGGATTGCATGATTTTTTTCATATTGGTCCTAAAATGAACGTGAATTATCACAATAATATGAACAAAAAAATCCTATAAGGAATGTACTATTTGAGAAGAGTTTCATCAAAGCTCTGCACGAATCAGGATTCCAACCTGGGCAGGTATTTGTTAAATTGTAATAAAAACATAATGATAATATGATTCAAAATTATGGTCACAGACTAGACTAACCGAAGTTAAAAGCTCCAATATTGTTTAAAACTTTGTTGGCATTCCCTTGCTTTAAAAATTGTTCTTAAATATGAAAATCGTTTTGAAAAATTAAACCTTAATTAACCAAACAAGTCTTTTAAAAATTATAAATTACATAGCTTAAAAAACAAACAAAGAACGGTTTATTCCAGATCTAATTACATAGTTTAAGTTCGAATTCAATAGCTTAAATCACTTTAAAAAATGAATGCGTTGCCATAGTCACCATAGTCTTTTTCTTTTTTCGAAGTAAAGAATTTGTAGGACATGCAGAGTCTTACAGAAAATTCATCAAAGCCTTTTCTAACAGCGCAGCTCTACTTAATAACTGATTTAGAAAAAATAGAGATTTTAAATTGGTTGAAACTCAAGAAAAAGCATTTGATGCACGGAAAAATATGTTGTGTGAAGAACCCTCATTGCAAAGACCTTATTCCAATAAAATATCTGTCTTAACAATAAATACTTTTGGTTATGCAGTGGCAGGCATTTTATACAAACGCAAAAATGGCAAACACGGCCCAATAGCATACTCATCACGACTTTTGAGCGGCAACTAACGAAAATTCGATACCTAGGAGAAAGAAGCTTGGACAACTTTATTTTCCGTAACCCATTAGGAAACCCAGAAATAATAAATCAAGAGATTAAGTATCTTTCAAAATTATTAAATTTCGAAAATAAAATTAAACTTATCCTAGGAAAATAAAAAATCCAAGTTTTAAGAAAAATAAGGATAAATCAAGGCAATTCAACGATGAGAAGAAACTATTGCCCTAACTATGAAAATCTATTCAGCGACTTTAAAGAGAGCTTTTAAAATCCAGATGTAAGAATATTGAAGACAATGAGTTCAATAATTAAAATGTTTTTCAATAAATTAAGTATTGATGCGGGGAAAAATGAAATTATCGACTTTAATAAAGATGAAGCATCCAAATGAAATGCTATATTAATAAAAGGGAAATCAAGAAGAAGAATTAAAAAAAGAATTAGGAAATATAAATTTAAAAATCATAAAGCGAAGTAGGCTATGCTCGATTTACATAAAATAATCCAAGCTTTTAGGAATAAGAAACAAGGTATTATTAGGTATCCAATTTCCAATTAGTTTCCTCGTAGTAAAGGAATACTCCAATTGCAATATATGTATATTCAGTGCAATTGGAGTATTCCTTTACTGTCAGGAAACTAATTGAAAATTGGATACGTACTAATATAACATTAGTTAATTTAAAGAAGCAAAAATACTATTTGCAATCAGAATATTAAGAAATAAAAAGCGAGGTAAAACGCGCAACTCTCCGATTGATAAGCTAAAAATAACCTGTTTTTTAATTATGTAAATATATGCCTTATAGACACTATCTCACGAATTATACATATATGCATCGGGCTACGCTATGTTAGATATTTATTTTTTATAAATCAGAGCAATCAAAAATATTTTATACCTCAAGCAAGCTCTGTTTTTTTGAAAAATAAATCTATTTACAAAAATTTTTTAAAATCTTTGCTAAAGTGTCTGGTATGTTATAAAATTCATCTTGATCGTAAAACTTACTTTATTTTCAATTATAGTTCAAGAATGTATGTTAAATATTTTTAATTAAAAATTAACTAATAATTTAAAAAAAAATTTTAAATAATAAATACATCATGGAATGCAAAATTTAGTTTTTTCCAGATATGAAAAGAACACTTTAGGGGACACTACAATAATATAAATATTCTAAATTCTAAAAAAAATATTCTAGATATTTTGAAGAGATTAAAAATATTTATAAACTAGAAAAGTTTTCTCCTTTATCAAATATATTTTAATTCCTACCATACATCTAAAAATCTAAATTTCTTCTAAAACCAAGTAGATTTTTTCCTAATAATTTGTAAAATCGTATAGGTAATATAAAATTTTAATGCAAAATTCTCTAAGAGAGAGCTGCCCCCATGACGGTGGTGGTGACAGATACGAGCTACCCAGACTCGTTCTACAGTGTAGTTTGACCTTTTCAGGAAAACTACCTAGAGGGCGTTTGAAAGAGTATCCGCAGATCATTGGCCGAAAATCAGGACCTCCTTCTGTAGGGAAGGGGTCTTTGTGTTTGTGGCAGCCGAACCCAGTAGCTAAAGCTTGGCTACACATAGTTGTGGTCGAGACAAAGCCTTGGGAAGGCGCATCTCTTTGGGTGGATGCAGTTGACTTACTCCAGAAGATGGTGAAAGTTACAGCGTGGTTCCTGGGTGAACTGGAGCACTCGTCTGTGGTGCTCCGTCGGTTGGAGGGATTCAACCCCTCACTTAAGACATCGTCCTGGTGAATTGTCAGACACGATAGGCCTCAAGAGGAGGGCAGAGCGGGGCATGACTGCGAGGCACACAGGAATCTCGCTTATCCAAGAACCCTGGTTAGTACAGGGTGTCATTAGGAGTTGAGGGGAGGGGCTAGTTTTTGTTACAGGAATCCCGAGGTGAACAATCCAAGGGCTTGCATACTGGCGAAGGTAATCAACGTCGTTCTGCTGCTTGAGCTGTGTTCTGGGGATTTTATGGTAATAGCCACGGACCTAAGAGGAATAGGAAGGCTAGTCATGGGATCTGCTTAATTTCCATATAATAGCGATACCAATCCACCAGTGGAGGCACCTACACCAGTGAAGGCACCTACACTGGTGGAATACTACAAGTCTTCCAAGGTTTTCCTCTTTTGTTGGTGCGATGCTAACTCCCATCATGCTTTGTGGGGTAGCACGCAGGTCCACCCAAGAGGTAACGACCTACTGGAATACCTATTCACTACTCATTGAGACATTCTTAATAAGGGGAACACCCCGACATTTCGTAAGTCAGTCAGGGAGGAAGTCATTGACATCACTCTCTGCACCGGTAGTTTTACAGATAATATCAAGAAGTGGAAAGTCTCAGATGAACCCACTCCCTCAAATCACTCACAGATAGAGTCCAAGTTGTAATCTATTGTACCGGTTTCTGGCTCTAAATGTATAGAAATCCAAGAAGAACAGACTGGGTTCAATTCTTCACGAAACTAAGAAGCGCACTCTCAGAGGTGCCTCGGTTAATTAAAGACGTGGACAGTCAGGAGATGGTGGCCGAGACTTTTACGAAACGCATGAAATCTACTTATGAAAGTGACTGTCCACCTTTAAGGGTCCGAAAGGCTGGGGAGACACATTGGTGGAATGGAAAACTCGAAGAGTTTCGCAGGGAAACCAGAGAGAGGTTCAGACGTGCCAGTACGGGCAAAACGAGGGACTTTTGGACCTCATTCAGGGCAATGTGGAATGAATACAGGAGTGCAATACGTATAGCAAAGCATGCAAACTAGACCAACGTTTGCACAGATATCGAGGAAGGAGCAGAGGCGGCTAGACTGGATAAGCTGCTTTCTCGAAATCCGGACGATATTCTCGACACTCTGAAATTGCTTGGAGGAGGATACTCGAAAGTCGGACGGGGACACCTTAACTTACCTGAACAACGCATATTTTCCGGGCTTTACAAAGTTAGGAAAAGAGGGGAGGACACCTCCGAGGCAATTAATGTCGCATGTGGCCCAACTGGGTCCGAATCGGCAGATAGCCAACGAGATTGTTACCCCAGCCAGGGTAAGGCCAGCCCTGAAGACCTTCAGTTCTTACAAGTCTATCGGTCCGGATATTATATTTCGACCCCTTTTACAGAAGGCCGATTGTGAGGCTTGCTAGGGCTAGTCTGACGTTAGGCTATGTTCCCAAGGATTTCCGTCTACACGCCTACAGGGCTGATTACTCTATGAAGACGGCCCTAAGCACAGCAGTTAACCTAATCGAAGGACAACTTAAGCAGAAAGGCCTTGCGATTGGAACCTTTATGGACATTGAAGGAGTCCCAAACTACACCTCCGGAGAGATGATCTGGGCGGCTATGATCGCAATCGGAGTGCGTATGGCTGTTGTAGAATAGACCTGCCACATGTTGGCCAATAGAAACGCCGAAACTTGCGAGCGCATGCGTACGATTGAGAATGCGACGTTGGTACCAACATACCTAGATTTAACTCAGGGAGATCGTTTTGATATGGCCGCTATTCCTCACTGTTCACTTAACGTCTCCTTGGATTACAAACCAGTATTTTCTATATAAATTATGGGCGTATCGAAAAAGCAGGAGAGTTTATGTCTCGAGAATCATATCAGAGCATTCGAAAATAGTATCAGACATTTTAAAATCGAACTAGGTTTAATTTATAAAGTCCTAACCTACAGAGTGGATTTGCAATTAAAAAGATCCCAGATGACATTTGTACATATTTTTTTTAAACGTCTCATCAACTGAAATAACGTGATCGTCCCGGAGACGTCCCAACAAAATATGCCTTATGCCGAATGGAATATTTTTAATTTAGATTTTAATATTAGAGTGATAGCTATTTCAATAAGTCACTGTAACAAGAAGAAAATAGTCATACCCACGTTAGTTAATCAACCTCATTAGATAGCATAGACAACTACCAACCAAAGGGGAATTTAAGCAGCCCACACCACTTTTGAGTTTGCCAGAAAAATTTGTGAATCTTAAAAGACGTATTTTTTTAGTCATAGGTGGTATTTCAGACTTTTGCTTCAAAAACTAATACTTATTGAAATAGAGTTAGAAAAATGAACAATTGAGAGGTTTTCAGGGTTATGACCTTAAAAAACAATTGTGCGGGAATTTTCACTATTATTTTCGTAATGAGCAAGTCAAAATACATGACAATATGCAATTTCAAATAAATCGGAGGTAAGTGCTTTTCAGAACTGCACCTAGAAAAAGAGAAAGGACAAATAAGCGGGCTTAGGCGTTAGTCACTTGATAACTCTATTTGATAAAACCGTCTTATTGGGCGTTGGATGCCTACTGGAGTTTCCTGAACTTCGTTTGGGGTCAAAACGGTAACTATTCCACTTTCCACATTCACTTTGATCCGTTTTTTAGTACCGCGTTCATATATTCCAGCCAGAACATCGTGTCTCTCCAATATTGCAAATACATCACCGTCGAACGTTGACATAACAATTTGTTCTGAGGATGTTACAAGTTCATAGTGGTTATAACCCTTTCTCACTTGAATTCCATTATAAGCAGGAAAAGTGTATCTTCGAAGCTCGAATATTTGGTGCTCATTCACGCGGGAAATAAGTCGAATGAATCTAAGTTTTTCAAGTTCCAATCCCATAGGAAGCGTTGTAGGAGGAGCATCGTCCTTGGAATGAGTATGAAGCATTGCATCAGGAGATCTGGACCTGACACGAAGAGGAGGCTCGGCAGGAGTAAGAGACTTATCGAGTGAATTATTTGTTACATTTAAATTAGATGGGGCTCTGCCGCGGGGAACACCATAAATAGGTTCGCCATTAGGTAGGCAATCGAACTGTTTACTCAACTCTGTAACAAAAAGAAAAAATTACATTTTTTATGCGAGACGAATATGTTTTTTTTCTTTCTTGTCGATGCTTTAGAGCAGCAAAGTAGCTGTTTTTGCTTCTCTAAATCCTTTGAATTTTTCTGCATCTTTAATACATTGTTGTGCAAGTCCCTCGTCCCATAAATTTTTCAAATATTTTTTTGGCAAATTTAAAGCTTTTGATTTGACAGAAAAGGAGCGTGAGACCTTTGAACCGCTTGTTCCAATTGGTAGAGTGGTCTCTTCATCAATTTGTTTAATATTTTTATCATATAAATTTAAAGGTTTTAAAGGAATTTTGATAGGGAATTTGATAGGGAATAGAGAATCTGCTTCGAAACGATGCTTTTCTTCTTTAGTGTTTACCGGGCTGCTGCAGTATAAGTTTACGAAAATGTAATTTCTACTAAATCACCATAATACGTGCAAGGCGGCGGTTTCGGAACTACAGGGTGTTATGGATATAGAATCTGCTACCCAGTGGAGGATCAGGTGGTGGTGATGGTGAATGTTGTAAATTTGGTGGGTTTAATGCAGATGGTGGTTCTGGTGAAAGTTGTTGTGTTTGTCGTTTTTTTTAATTGGAGGGCTAACCTTGCATAGGCACCCATTCTAGCAATCTTCTACCTGAGTACGCGATTAGCCCACTCAGGTAGAGAATTCTTAGGATGGGTAGTGTCAGATTCCTACTAACTAAAACCTCCTCTTCTGCTTTCAAAATCCGCTTTCGCATTACTTCAAGATCATGGGGATAAGACTTCTACGCCGTGCCTCGGCGTCAGGCCTTTGTACCAACTTGGACTTCTCACTCTTGTTCTTTTAGACGCTTCCATGGCAGGGGTGCCTCCCTACAAGCCAAACATCGCATAGTTTCCGGTTGATGTCCCGCACGGATAAGTCTCGAAGGTAACTCCTCGCTTAGCTCTACATATGCCTTCAGTTGTCCCTAAAGGCTCTCTTCGTCATGAAGAATCACCAAAGTGATTTCAAACGGCCATACGTGGGACGAGCTCACGTACTTAATTTTCAGCACCGATGCACAGTGGCGGAAATGTTGAAAAACCTGGCCAAAATTCGAAAAAAGTTTGAATTCACTCGAGAATACGAACATAGAGGTTTTTTGGGACGCTGAGAAGAAATATCGAATTGAATTTTACGGTACATAACATGGTTGCAATGAAATGGCCGTTTCACTCTTAAAATAATTGAATTTCATCTCGTTATATGTTTTCAGAGACCGAACCGTTGATAACTCCTGCAGAATTAGAACGAATACGAACAATAATGAATTTTTTCACCCGAATAGTATGTAGAAAGTTTTTAAAATTCATTCTTGTCCCTGCATAAAATTTCATACGTATGTTAAAGATACATAAATGCTTCGAAAATCATCAAGAATTCGTGCTGGTTTTTAAAAGTTTACTCATCAAGAAATGACTTATATTACAAAACCGAAGTGTATCCCCTATTTGTCCTAGGTAATTCTATGTAAGCAGTAGTTAAATAATGTACCATTGATATAATAACTTATAATTTAGAACTTAATCACTATCTGACGCGAGACTTTCATCTGATTCACTGTTATTCATTTCGCTTGG
>JAAAKG020146853.1:0-10586 GCA_010014905.2 Druon quercuslanigerum
GAGGTATGTTAAGGAATAGGAAGAAGGTGAAAGAAAAAATGTAAACCCTTAGGGGACACATTAGAAGCTTCCACTAAAAAAAAAAGATATAATAGGTTTGGTGGAAAGGCCAAGAAGATGACGCTTAATTTGAGTAATTAAACCAATACAAACATTATCTTAATACACGGACTGTAAAAAATAATTTTTTCCAACTTACAAAAAGAAATTAAGAAAGTGAGGCGATGGTCGTGGACGCTAAAGCGCAGGTTTTGAACCCACTCTGTCGGCTTGCAGGTTCGATTCCCGCCTCGCGCTCTGTAAGAGCCTCGGTGGCCCATGTGGTGAACAATAGCCTAGCAAGGGAGTTGTTCATCTCCGGAGAGTCGTGGGACTGGTACGTTTAGAGAAAAAGGTTCTCTAAGTACTAAAGGCTGTTGCTCTTGGTGGTTCGGAACCCACCTTAAACTGTAGGTCCCCCTCCTACTATCAAGTAAGTGTATGGAAGGTGTGAGGAATAGGGAAGAAGGTGCAAGAAAAATGTAATCCCTTAGGGGACACATTTAGAAGCTTCCATCCTAAAAATAAATTAAGTTGCATCCCTGCAATTAGTATTATTCCTTAGCCTTCAGCGTGCAGACATCTTGCCATATGACTTCAATGCCTGAAATACAGTCGGACCTCGATTTTTGCAACCACCGATATCGTGAACTTTTTCCCTCTTCTGGTGCCCTCGCTACTAGTGTAAATTATTTTACTTTGCACTGATTTTTATTTAATATTTTGACGCAAAACTGCAGACAGAAAATATTTTTCGGTAAGTTAAGCAATCAGCTGTTCGCGTTGACCGTGCTGAGTGCTACCCCACACTGTGACGGAGCGCGTCCACTAGTGAGGCACGTCCGTCACAATTTTCAGTTAAAGTTAGGGTGCCGATTCCGCCCAATCGCCCCTATATATAATATAAATTCAATCGCATTACTATTACACCTTTTTCATCCCACCCGCGGTCGGCGACGCAGGCGCAATGCTGTGAACGTTTTGTGCGCTGTCTGAGACAGTAATATACTCGTATGTTTGCACTTTATGTTTTGTATAAAAGCCTCCGACGCGGTTAGCATTAGGGGCCGTACTTAAATCACGTAACGGATTCTGTACCCTCTCCAAGACCCCCCTCCCCCTGTAACGGACCGTAACAAAAAATTTCTACCCCCGCCCCCTTCTCTAATGTTCGTAATTTATGATATCCAGAAATAATAAAATATGAGACGTGAAACGAATGGAAATTATTTGTATTTAAGGTAGTTGTATTGTCCAAAGTCAGATATCTGAAACAATAGTTTTACTTTTTCTTTGACTATACCTTCTTTGCAAAATATCATCCAAAGTGTCTACATCAGACTGAAGTCTTTTCCCCAAAGTGTTATTGAGGAATGACGTGATTCTGATATATGATACAATTTTTTGTATCAGTTTGTTTATCAATTTTGTGATCCGGCGGGCGATATTTTTGTTTGAGTACGCTGTGCACAGATTCCACTGCCAACCGAATTTTGGTGACAAAACGAGATTCGTTGGATTCTTCCGTGGACAGTTGTTTACCTTTTCCTTTTGAAGCAGGCATTAAAACCTTAAAATTTTCTTCCTATAACTTTTCATTGATATCTCGAAAACCGCGATCAAGAATAAAAATATCACCTTCTTTCAAGAATTTGAATAACACTATTCAGAATTTCGGCATCATTTTGATAAGCAAAGTATGGTCCAAGCATTTCAACAATGTAGCCACAGTTGTGCAAATAATGAAAGGTTTGCATAGACGAACTTTTTTTCTGCCCAGAGTAAGATTTCCTCTGATATTCATTATTAGTCCTCTTTTTTTGTCTAGCGTAAGTCGATGTCGAACAATTTTTTTGCCATATCAGTTGTATGATCTTGAATAAGATTATCTCTGTTAAGAGCACCTAAACCGAAGCGATGTGGCAAAACGTCATTTTCAAAAGATTTCATTACGCTGTCAGCATAATCTGATACATCATGTTCATTTTCTAACTAAGATAGATGAAAGCATTTTATTAGAGTTCCTAGTACGTAATTTGAAAAAAAGACTTCGAGTGCTTTAGTCACCGAATGGTATTGGCTATGTCGGAGCGAGATCAACATCTCTTTAAGAGCATTGAGTTGTTCACAATTTAACCCTGTAAATACTTTTAATTGTTTTTCGGAAAGACTATATTCACCTACTTTATCTAATAAACTTGAATCACACATTATAGAAAGGTTTTCCATTACTTTGGACAACTCTAATGCAGTGATACTTGATGTGTTAAAACCCACCTTCGAGAGACCAAGATCTTTATCAAATATACGATTTTTGATTATATGAGCTCGACAGCACCGATTTCTTTGTGGTATGTATATTTTCTTCTTAATGCAAGACTGCACTCGAGCTTCTTCAGAGATTGTAGTTGAATTCGTCGTGGAGAAGGAGATGCAACAATATTTGTGAGTTGCAACAGTCGGCTGAATAGGAAGTTAAACGCGTTCAACATCAGGAATTTCATCATTTGATTTAAGTTTAATTTCAAACGTTGGTTCATTATTAAATGAGTCATTGTCGGAAGGAGAGACGTTCTCCTCGTCAGAATTAGAGATACTATTAAGATTTTTTTGTAAATAGAGAGTCGACAATTGTGGCAGACAATGTCATTAACAACTATTATGTGGTTTAATGAAAGAGAAACATCATTTGCCTCAGTTTCGTTTTTACTATCTTTTTCCCCCTTTATTTTCATTCAAGGAAGCATTGAAGCCAGCACATTTGAGCTTTATTTTTGGATGAAACCTTTTTTAATCAAAGAATGAGATATTTCAAAGCACAAGTATGTAGTACAATTATTACTGCTAACAGATGATAAGCAAGTTTTGTTCGAAGCAAGTGAATAACGAATCCAGAAAGTTAGTATCGTGGCAGGCAGCAAGATGCTATGAGAATATTTGACAGTGTGTTCGAAACAAGTGAATCGCGGAATCAGAAAGTTAGTGTACTCGCAATCATTAAGATGTGGTGAAAACATTTGTCAATCAAATCGAAGCAAGTAAATAACGGACTCAGAAAGTTAGTGTGCAGCTAGCTGTAAGATGCTATGAGAAAATTTGACAATCATCTCAAAACAAGTGAATAGCGGATCCAGAAATTTGTATCGTGGTAGACATCAAGATGCAATGAGAATATTTGACGATCTGTTCGAAGCAAGTGCATCACTTCTGTTTCTTCAAGCCATTAAGTACCCCTATGAATAACTTGGGTGAAATATATGTTGAAGTAGACAATAAGTGTATCTTTTTCAAAAAAAAAACCAGAGGTGTATCTATAAAACATAACATCAAAAAACAAGTTGAAATTTTATTAAACCTTTTTTTGCCCCTATATTTTGTTTTGAAAATTATTATTTTTTTTCTATTAGTCTTATGACTGTCTATAACATACATTTCGATCATCAAAATCGGTCCAGTAGTTTTCAAGAAAAATGACTTTTGATTTTAGTTATCTTGTCCATAACTCCCCTAAAAATCAAATTTTTAAGTTATCCTTTGGAGAAATTTTATTTCACATCAATTCTTATCTATAGTGGTGATATGAACTTGATACGTGCGGGGCCAACTTTTGCATGCTTACCCCCCTAGTTCCCTTTGAAAAATGATTGAATTTTAATATATGACGGCTTATTTTTTACGTGAAAACATTATCTATAACTCTAATGTTTCCACTTTTGAAAATAAATTTTCCTTTGACTGCACTCGTCAGAAGAATTTTTTAGTTAAGAAAACATTTTTTAAACAAATAATTATATTTTAAGATTATTTAGTTTTTTTTTTATTTGAAAACAATAGTGTTTTAGAAACTGTTTGTGACATCAGTATTAATACATTAATTTTCAACAAAATAATTAAATTTTTGATAACATAATTGGATTTTAAACCAACAGAGATGAATTCTCATTTAGAAGCTTGTATTAATTAATATTTTAAACAAAAAGATGAAATTGCACTAAGAAAATGAATATTAAAACCAAAAAGACGATTTTCTAATTAGTAAAGATTTTTCATTTATGAAAGAAAAAAATTCTTTACATAAATTGTTGAACCTTCAAGCCAAAAGATGAATTTTTTATACAGAAATTGAATTTTTAACCAGACTTTGAATTTTTCACAAAAAAATGTTTAACAAAATAGTTAAATTTTCAATGAGAGGTAAAATTCATTTAAAAACTTCAATAAAGTAGTTCACCTTTACTCAATTGTTAAATTTTCAATTAAAACAGATCAATTTTAAAAAAAAATAGTTGAACTTTTACCAAAGAGATGAAGATTCACCTAAATATATGGATCTTAAACACAAAAATAATTTCTTGACAAAGTGATGCAAATAAAATTTTGAAACAAAATAGTAGAATTCTCAAGTAGAGGAGAATAATTTTTAACTAAACAGTTGCATTTTCGGTTGACTTTTCAACATCAAAATTTCAAATTTTTTACAAAATAATTAAATTTTTAACCAAACAGTGGTATTTTTAACCTAAAAGAATAATGTTTTAATTAAATAACAAAATCTTAAACTTGTAACATTTGTAACCTAGAATCTTTTATAAATAACAGAATAAAAGATTTTTTTAATAAAATAAAAAAATTTCAAATTTATTTTGCTTGTGAGTTTTTTAAAGTTATAGATATTCGCTAACTTGCCAGATTTGTTTTCTATATCCTTGACTTTTTCTCGATCAATAAAATTCTTTGAATTTTTAAAAATTACATTCTCGTACAATTTCTGCGAGTTATTTGTTTCATTTGCAAATTTCCAAAAATTACATGCATGACAAACCGTAACAAAATTTCTTGACTTCTCGCTACCCCTTGAGCTCTTACGGAATCTAGGTACGGTCCCTTATTAGAGTATTACATGTATGAAACACTCCCCCCGAAAAGTTGATACAATCGAGGTCCGAATGTATGTCATCACCATTTGATTAATGTGCCGATTATGCTACTGCGCTTGATCGGTAAAGTAATCTTGTTCAAGCACATCGTGAATAGTGTCAGTACCAATTCCGCATTTTTAATAAATATATACCTGGCCATTATCCCAATATTGCTAATTAACCAATGACATGCAAAGCTTCCTGTTATGTCTGCGGTCAAATTTAGTTTGACGATTAAAATGCACTAAGTCGACAACTTGCCGATTAATTTGATCATTCATGTCATTCTAGAGTGCTTCGTATGCCGAAATATGTGATATATTACTATTTATAGCCACTTTTTTAACTATAAAATCTATAAAGCCTATACCTTACCCACTTATGAATAACCCTGAACGACAGTATCCTTACTATAGCTGACTTTACCTAGAATTAATTATTACCTGCAACATTTTCCCCCCAGTTTTTTGTGTGTATGTGCAATCTACTATAGTACAGGATGGGCTATGATAAATGCTACATAGTAGACACTAACACACACACATTACTTAAAAAAGGGTTAAAAAGCACCATAAGGTGCCACTGGAAGCAATCAGCTCGCAAGTGCCTTGGCATATTTTTGACACGCGAGTATGGCTTAAAGGTTATGACTTGATAGTTTTGCACCTCCGAGAGTACCGATCACGAGGACAATTTCTTTAACCGAATATTTTAGGCACAGTCATTGCAGCTTCTTTACAACGTCTTGACATCTCTCCTCCTTTTCCTTCTCCTTCGTAGTGATTTTGTAGTCGACTGACGCCGAGAATTCGATCACGAAAACAGTTATTTTCTCGAAGTCTTGGAGAACGATTTTTTTGACAATTGACTTTATCTGACTTGGAACGTTCGGCAGGGCAAGGTCACGGCTAACACCGTAAGAGCGAGAAAGATGGTAATAAAGAACTCTCAGGGTCGCATTATGACTGCAGAGATACGTCGTTCACGCGCGAGTGGGGCACCCAGATAGTATGTGTTCTAGGTAATCAGCGTGTGCATGATGATCTGTGGAAAGCAAAAGTTTTATCCTTGGACAAGCGATGTTTTTCTACATCTCTGTGAACGTTTTCGTGTAATATATTGGTGAGTAGCTCTTGGCGAAATTTTCGAACTTCTGATGTTTTCACTTTGGCTTTTAGAAGTGATGCATCTAGATGAAGTAATGTACTTTCCTTACTTTTTATGTTAAAAGACCAAGGGTTTTAGCCGCCTGCTCCGCGGCTTTGTAAAGGGACGCTCCTATACAAATCATCTCGCGTTTCCTGACCGTTTTTAGGAGAGGATCTCTGCCATTTGCAACGATTATGAGGACATTGAAGATTCAAAAGTCCGCGTCCGCCATGACGGTGTGGCATGTGTAATCGCGGAACAGACAAATTGATATGCAAGCTCTTATGCATATGCATCATCATACATGTGGCGATGCCACAGTTGAGCTTCGGAGAGCTGTGAAGAGACTCTTTTACTGACGTTATATCCTAAGTGCGGCTTGGAGACACGTCCAGGTATGTATAAGTCTCTCCAGTGCCAAGTGTCTATAAAACACGCATATCCACTAGCTCAAGGTCATGTAGTACGCCAATATTTTTTCCTTTGTTCATATATGTACTTCTTGACGATACTTAGAACAGGTTAAGGTTTGCTTTTACTAGAAGCATAGATCTTATTGTCCTCCATATAAAACACATGAGTGATATTTGCTTGCGATGATTAGTTTTGCCGCAGAGGTGTCCAGGAGAATTTTGTAGTGCGAGATATAGAGGCAGAAGCTCTATGAGAATCAGCAGTCAACAAGCAGTCACCGACAATTTTGCAGGCATGATCCCTAAGGCAGGAGTCCCCAAAGGTAGATCCTGTATCTACTAGCGATATTAGGCCAATAGGTCGGATCTACTCAGTTTTGACACAGAACTGTCAAAACTCTTTACCTGATTAGAGCCGCTGGGAGCCCTTAAACTCGAGGCCCTTATTTCTATTCAAAACTTCACGCTAGAATTGAGAATTATGACACAAAATAATGAATGTTTAGTTTTCGTTACTTTAGTATTGTTAAATAAAATATTCAATGCACTTGTACTTCTTTAGACTCACAATTTAAATTCTGTAAAAATTGTTTTTTTTATAAATAATTTAAAATTAAAAGTTTAAATTCAGACTTGAATTTATCTAAAGTATATTTTAATTATTGTTATAATTACATACAAAATTCGATTAAAATAAAGTAATGTAAATACTAAAAGTTTGAAAAATTGTTAAGTTGACTCTAATAATTGATTAAATTATTGTATCTAACATATATAAAAAAGTACATAAATTACAATTTTTACAATCTGTAAATACCAATGCTATGAATTTTCCCCCTTCAATTGCCATAGCGTTTTTCAAAACTTTTCTATTAAAAATTAAAAAGTACTTTTTATTTTGAAAGCTTTGCGAACAATGCAATTTTAAAGGTTTAGAATTCAAAATTAATTGTTTTATCTTAGAAAAATTTGTGGAATCCATATTCATTTTTTTTTAAATGTAATAAGAATGGAAAATTTTACAATTTAAGCAGCTTTGACTTTGAACCACTCAATGCAGTTTAAAGTAATATCAAATTGAAAATTATTTTTATATAAACGCGCTAGAGCAATTTCAATTCTTTACATTTTAAGTGATCACTTATCAATTTCAAAAACAACTATTTGACAACAATTAGTGGCAATTGCCTAGTTAAAATAATTTAAATAAAATACTTTGTAAAAAAAATAAATGATAAATTTCGTTTCAGTTTTCATTGATCAGCAACCTGGGTCAGATCGGTGTTGCGGAATGAACGTGTTATATAAAAAAATAACAGGAGAATTATAGTCAATCTAAAAATTTTATAACCCTTTTCCTCACACTACTCCCCTCCCCACCGAGTGAGGTACGCAGACCGCGAAAGGGAAACGGCTTAATGGTGTAATAATAATAACTTATTAATTTCGAATACACTAATTTGAGAACAATTATTGGCAATTGATTAGTTAAAATAATTTAACTAAAATACTTTGTATTTCAAGGTCTGTCAAGTTATACCATAAATAAATTTCAAAAATAAATGATAAAATTCCTCTCAGTTTTCGGTCGAAAAAAAATTGGTAGATCTTGAAAAATGCCCAGAGATCCTGGGTCACGCTGCACCTGTGGATTGTGGAGACGCCTACCCAAAGGAATAACCCCTGAGCGGAGACGCCACAACCGTATGTTTCTTCTTCAAGTTAAATAAATGTTATATTCTCTCTTAATGCAGATAAATTATGTGAAGTCCTTTTCCCTCCTTATAAAAATATGGGGAAAGTACAAACTTTAAAGTGCGTAATCAACATTGTCCTTCGAAATGAGATTAAATAAGTTTTATAAATTGAGAAAAAGAAGTGCAGTTTTGTTGCAGTGAAAGTTACAATCAGTTATAAAGTAGAACGTTGGACGTGAAGTCATTTATTGTACTATTCGTTGTACTATACGAACAGTGAACAGTCGCTATAGGTCCAACAAAGTCACGCGAAGATTTTCTCAAGGAAAGGCATTAAGTCCTTTCTCAAATTCTTCATTATGCTTTAAAATCTCACGAGACGATGCTTTTAAATATCCTGTGTAAGATCGATGCAAGATTGTCCATTATATCATATTGCAATATATACGGCTGATCAATGCGACAAAAACGCACTGCAACTAGGCGTAACAAGGCTTTGCGATTAAAAATCTTGCACCAGTGCGCCTAGAGACTATGTAAATAGACATATCACTTTAGAAAGATCATTCTCTAACTAGGCAGGATTAGCCAAATCGAGGTATTGTAAGACATTAAATCATAAATTAAGTGTCAATTACATCATGTCACTCAGTCTCATACAAATTATAGGATTCATTGTTTAGCATTTACACATCAATTTATAAAAATTGAGAAGTTTGATAGATTAAGCGTATTTCGACAGAAGTGTATATCTATTAAAGAACACATAAGCTTACTCGAAGAGTTTCATGCACAATTTGACTGAAATAATTACACTTAACTCTTAATCACTACTGTTGCTTTTCGCATCTGTAATCAATACTCCTGGGTCTCTCACGCACTCGTGCTTCTATGTTTTGAACAAATTAATATTAAAAAAATTGTTTAATTTAAAGCTTGTTCTTTTGCAAATTTATACTTGTACAAAAACTTTTTTTCATAGAGTTTTAATACAAATGTAAAATATAAACAAAACAAAGATTGGTGAAAAACCGATTTTACAAAAAAAAAGTATAACTAATAATTAAAGTGAATATTGACGAAAACCGCGTTTCCTATCTTAAAGTATGCATTTGAACCAATGCAAAAAATACTTTAATTTGAAAAAATTTCTGTGAGAAAACTGCAAGGGGTCAAAATGGTCAATTTTAAAGTTTTAATATTTGGGACAAAGTAAATAAAAGAAATTCTTTCTTATGCAAAAGCTGGTTTCATTGTTAAAATGTACATCAAATTAAAAGAGAATTAATCATCACAGCGAAAAAAAAACAAATTTAGGGTTCATAATAATTATTCGGGTTCCGCAGTTAGGACGCTAAAGAAGCACATATCAGCGGCCTGTGCCTTTTGCATCGCGGATTCTTGCACGTTGGGCACGTTATATGTGTTTTTCTGTGTTTAATTAGTAGATAGAATTTGCACTTGACCTTGCACTTGTCTTATTTGATGTTTATTGGGTCCGCTCTGGCACGTACTGCTGCGGTCTATCCTTCCTCACTGTACGTAAACTAATAAGGCACTTAGATTTTTCTTTCGGGAGCTGAAAGCCATCGCCATAGACTATATATCCCCCAAACTTCGGTTACAGAAACCCTACGGTAACCTATTGAAATGAAAACACAAAAAAATCGCTCAGCTCTCGCAGAACCAACAATAGTGATTAGGGGTTAAGCTGGATTACTATAGATATATGGTTTAATTTGACCACTTATATTGATTTATGAAGTACTGCGTGCCTCACCTTTCATTATGCAAAATGGAATGTGACTTGATGGAACATCAGCACTAAGCAGGAAGTACAGTTATCCGGATCCCGTGTAGAAATACAAATGTGGGGCTGGTCGGGTATCCGACTAGTTGGCCTCACTTTAAGTCGGGGGCTAGTCGGGACTACTGACAAGTGCCCCCGGCCAGTGTTGTCACCGTGAATTAGTCGGGGGCTGGCCAGTCGCCCGATTGATCCCTGTCGCGGTCTGGTCGGGTACTAGTAGGATCCGTAGAATAACACGACTGACCCGACAAAAATAGTGTTGACTTTAAAATTTCCAAAAGCAGAGTGTATCAACTATATTTTACTTTACTAGAGTGCGGTATGTATCTTTATGTAACAAGAAAACAACATTCTATTGACGTAGAATGGAGTTCATATATGTATAAACTGTTTTTGGAAGTCTTAAAGTTAAGACTATTTTCTCCGGGACAATCGATTATAGTTTTTTTTAAATCTTTATTAAAAATTAAATAAATGAAAACTAAAAGTGGGACGATGGTCGTGGGGGCTAAAGCGCAGGCTTTGGACCCACTCTGTCGGCTTGCGGGTTCGATTCCTG